>JASDDO010000324.1:0-250000 GCA_030015575.1 Agapanthus africanus | reverse complement strand
AGCATGAAAATATCTAAGCAATAATATATTAAATTATCTACCATGCTTCATTAATTACCTTGAGATGAATCACCTCATGACTCATGGTGCAATTAGTGAAAATAACACATTATCTCTCCACCTCATTTAGTTTAATTCATAAATGAATTAAAACTAAATGAGTCACCTTTCTTCTAGAAGCTTCCCGACTAATTACGAGAATGCCCCTCCCATCTATATTCACGAAAACACGGATATACTGAGAATTCATAAATCCAATAATCCAATACTAGAATCTGGCTTAAACCAAAGCCTGCTAGTATAATCTGTCCGAACATCATACGTGCACAAGTACACGTATATGTCCGAACCCTGTCGTAAAACCATACGACCTCTATATCGTTTCTCCTGAAGCAGGGAAACCCTCTGTATGGGACTCTAAAGAGTCGACACTATACTGGCAGTGGGTTTAACCACAGGCCGCAAGCGGTACTAGCTGTACGTAACGGTCTCCAGGTAGATGTCGATAAGAAGGTCGATGAGGAAACCCATCCGAACTCCTACTGAGCCTGATGTGACAATCTCCGTACAGTCCGGTCTGTTCGTCTAAGACTATCGCATATCGGGCCTAGGGGGCGGCAAGCGTCAGTCCCCTAAAAGAGGTATAAGTCGTGTCGGAGAGAAGCCCATTACACCTTGAGAAACTACTGGAACACCTACCAGTAAATCTCGCTTGCCCTGGCCAAGGACTCTGCGTAATGGCTCTCCAAACACAGTGCGATATCATCTGCCATTACCGGGAGAGATGAATCCTATCTAACCGCCACTGCCTCCAAGTGCTTCGGAACTGCACCCAACTGCTACCTGTTTGCACGACTCAGTCGAGCCGTGGTAGGGTAGCAATCTAAGAACAGTGGGAACACACTCGAGGCGAAGCAGCAGTGTCAAGTCTATGGACTATGCTATACTCATGTCACCTGGGAACTGTTAACTGACGACGGGTATAATACCAACCGACAGTTCCCTTCGAGTCCTGTCCGGTGTACCCGTAACCCAATAATCACCTACATACTATCTCTAGTACAATGTACTAATGGCTGTGGGACAGACCATCTCCCCTGCTGGAACGAGAAGCTTATACACTAGTCTACTCCGGAGTATCGATGCCCTGTCTCGATAATCCTACGACTAGGGACCTTAAAAAGGATGTGCTTTTAGACTACCCATCCCCCACTAATGTGACTGCCATCACAACGCTGGTAGTCAAGCAAGATCCTAAGGGCTTTACTAATATGTATTAGCGATATGTTAAAAGAAACATATGCACATATTAAAGTAGAAACAAACCAAGTAGCATACTACCATTTTTAGCAAGACTGTCAATACAACTTTGAATATTCCAAGCTTCCCTTAAGTAATATATAATCTAGTATGATACAATAATGGCCTCTAGGGCATAAACACTAACAGATTGGATCAGGCACGTTATGAAATAGCATATACGTTCTGAATCAAATCACAGTTCAAAGTATACAGAACACACACAAGAGGAGTAGTTCAGAAATGAATGAATCCTTCTTGTGGCATTGTAGACTAAGTCATATCAATGCGACACGACTAGCTAACATACATAAAAATGAATATTTGAATCCGTTTGAATTCTCATCTTATGATATTTGCCAGTCTTGTCTCAAAGGTAAAATGACCAATACCCCGTTTACTGGAAACAGAGAAAGAGTTACTGAACTCTACGGACCGATACATGATGATGTATACGGTCCCATGTCTACACATGCCAAGGTTGGTTCTTTGTACTTCATTACATTTACTGACCATCTCTCAAGATTTGGACGTATGTTCCTATTGAAACACAAGTCTGAAACTTTTAAGAAATTCAAGGAATATAAGCTTGAAGTTGAGAACCAGACGAGTAGAAGTATTAAGTTCTTTGATGTGATCGAGGAGGAGAATACTTGGGCTTGGTGTTCCTGGATGTTCTAGACAAAGAATGTGATTCTCTCTCAGCTTACTCCTTCGTATACACCACAACACAACGGTGTATCGGGGCGGAGGTATTGCACCCTATTAGATATGGTGCGCTCTATGATGAGTACTGCTGACTTGCCTATTTCCTTTTGGAGTTATGCACTTGAGAAGTTTCATACCTATTGAATGAGGTTCAATCCAAATCAGTGCCTACCACTCCATATGAGATATGGAATGGGAAGAGACCATGTCTTAAACAAGTTAAGATATAGGATTGTCCGGCCTATATTGAAAAGCAAAATCCGGACAAGCTCGAGGCAATGTCAGTTCTGTATAAGTTTGTTAGGATATCCCAAACATTTGCGAGGGTATATCTTCTACCACACTGAGGAGCAAAAGGTGTTTTGTTTCTCAGCATGCCACCTTTTTAAAAAAGGAATTTCTTGTGAAGAAATTTGTGGTCATGAGATAGAACTGGAAGGAGTTCCAGCTAGACAAACTAACAGCTGATGATTTGGTGAAACCAAAGTATTCAATAGTCTCCAACGAAGCTCAGCCTCTCCACGAATCTGGTAGGGTTCCTTATCCACCTGAGAGATACTACGGTTTCCTTGGTGACGGTGGGAGCAAGAATTGCATCATAGTAGATGATGACCCAACTAAGGTTTAGGCAGGCCATCACGAGTAGGGACTCTGTGAAATGGCTGGATGCTAGGCGATCAAAGATGGAATCCATGTACACCAACAAAGTATGACTTTGATTGTTGCACCTGAAGGGGTAAAACCCATCAGGAGCAAATGGATCTTGAGAAGATTCCTGGTGTAGATGGAAAAGTTGAGACTTTCAAAGCTAGACTAGAAGAAAAGGATTTTCGTCAATAACCAAGTGTGGTTTATGATGAAACCTTTTATCCAGTGGCTATGCTTAAGTCCATCAGGATTACAGCACGCATCGCGGAGTTGGAACATCTGTTTTGATATGGCAGTCAAAGAGTTTGACTTCATCAAAAAGGTAGATGAACCTTGTATATACAAGAAGGTTGTAGAGAGTAAGGTTGTCTTCCACGCATTGTACGTAGATGACATACTCTTGATAGGAAATGGTTTCCTATGCTACACTCGGTCAAGCTCCTCTTATCACGAGGATTCTCTATGGAAGATCTGGATGATACCTACTACATCTTGTGGATTATAATCTATGGTGATAGATCTAAGTGGATATTGGGAGTGTCCCAAATCCAGGTACGATAACACCATACTAAAGGGGTTTAGTATGGAGGATTCTAAGCGTGGTGGTTCGCCCATTTACTCATGAATCACTCTCTCCAAAAAGATGTCTCCCGAGACTGATTTGGAGAGAGCTCACGTGCAAGGGATACCCTATGCTTCGGCAGTAGGCTCTATCATGTATGCGATGTTATATACCAGACCAGATGTAGCTAACTCACTAGGTGTAGTGATTAGGAATCAATCGGACCTTGGGAGAATCACTGGATAGCTGTGTAGGACATTCTTAAGTACTTGAGAAGCACTAAAGAAATGTTCTTGGGGTTTGGTAACGGTGAACTCCAGTGGGATTCCTTTACCAATTCGATCTTCCAGAGTGATAAGGATGACTGAAAGTCAGTCATAGGCTTTATCTTTACCCTCAGTGGAGGGACGGTATGTTGGAAGAGTTCCAAGCTAGATACCGTGGCATACTAGAAGATAAAGGCTGAATAAATTGCTACCAACGATGCTACCAAAGTGGATTTCTGGATAATTCTTATTCATGAGATGAACATGGTTCCTACCATTGAGTGTCCAATAACTGTTATTGTGACAACAATGGAGTTGTAGGTTTGGCATAGGAACGCCGATCCCATTAGCGATCCAGACATATTCTGAGGACAGTATCACCTGATCAGGGAGATGGTCGATCTCTAAGGGATCGAGATTAGGAGAGTTGACGCGAAGGATAACACGGCGGATCCACTCACAAAGGCCTTTCCCTAGAGAGACTTCTATAGGACGTTGAGTATGAGATACTACAAAAAATGTCCTTAGTACAAGTGGGAGATTTTTAGTAATATGTATGCCCTAGAGGCCATTACTATTCATGCGATGTATATTTTAGTGGATGTTTAGACATATATAGGGAGGACTTTCTTGCTCGACATGATAGTATGCTATCTGGTTGCACTTTATCTAAACATGTACACATATTGTCTCTCTATTACATGTTGATAAAGCCCTTAGGATGAGTACTTGACTACCAGGATGCAGATCATACTAGTGGGGCAGAGGTAGTCGGTAAGTACATCCTTCAATAGTTCCTACTCATAGGAGTATCGAGACGGGGCATCGATATTCCATAGTAGACTAGCGTATACGCTTCTTGACCCATATGATAGGTGATGGATGATCCCACATCCATTAGTGTTTGACATCAGAGAAGGTATGCAGGTGCTCAGTGGAGACTGGGTACACTGAACGGACTCGCCGAGAACTCCAAGATGGTATTATACATCACGTCAGATGGAAGTTCTCTGGTGACACTGATACAGGTTAGTCTGTAGACCCGAGATCGTCATAGAGTATTGTGTGATTCCCACTGTGCTTTGATTTCCACCATACCACGTTCAAAAGATCATGCAAAACGGTGGTTTTTGGGTACAGTCCCGAGTCGCATGGAGGCAATGAGCGATAGGAGGGGATTTGTCTCTCCCGGTATTGGGGGTTGATGTTGCGCTATGCTCGATTGGCCATAACAGGAAATCCTTGGCCAAGGTTGCTGATTTTAGTTATATGTATGCCCTAGAGGCCATTACTGTACATATGATGTATATTGTAGTGGATGCTTGGACATATATAGGAAGGACTTTCTTTCTCGACATGATAATAGTTATCTAGTTACTCTTTATCTTAACATGTACACTGTTTGTCTCTCTGTTACATGTTGGTAAAGCCCTTAGGATGTGTACTTGACTACCAGGACTATGATGCAGATCATACTACTGGGGCCATAGTAGTCCATAAGTACATCCTTTAATGTCCCTAGTCGTCGGTGTTCGAGACGGGGCATCGATATACCAGAGTAGACTATCGTATAGCTTCTCGACCCATGTAGATGGGCGATGGATGATCCCTAATCCATTGGTGTTTGACATCAGAGATGGTATACGGGTGCTCAGTGGAGACTGGGTACACTGGACAGACTCGCCGAGAACTCCCAGATGGTATTATACCTCACGTCAGATAGCAGTTTTCTGGTGACACTGGTACAGGTTAGTCTGTAGACCCGAGATCGTCTTAGAGTCTTGTGTGATTCCACTGTGCTTTGATTTCAACCTTACCACGTCCAAGAGGGCATGCAAAACGGTGGTTTTTGGGTACAGTCTCGAGTCACATGGAGGCAATGAGTGATAGGAGGGGTTTCGTCTCTCCCGGTATTGGGGGTTGATGTTGCGCTGTGCTCGATTGGCCATAACAGGGAAGTCCCTAGCCAGGGCTGGTTAAGAAATTTACTGGTAAGTGTAACCAGTAGTTTCTCGACCCGTTATGAGCCTCACATCGGCATGACTTATCGGTTATTAGGGTCTGACGTTTACCATCCCTAGACTTGATATGCGACATATCAGACGAGGAGACCGGACTGTACGGTAGTGTCACTGTCAAACTTTTGCATGAGTTGGAGCGGGCTTGCTTGCTGATCTTCTGATCGCTCAATATCCAGGTAGCCGTTACGTCCAGCTAGTACCGCTGATGGCTTGTGGGTGCTTGATATAATCACCACCTACTGCCGGCGTATTGACGAGTCTTTAGAGTCCTACATAGAGGTTTTACTGGCTCATGCAAAACGAAATAGGAGCGCATATGTGATATGTGCGGGACCGAGAATAATGCGTGTATGTGATACCATATTCTATTCTCGCAACTTTTGTATTGGTCGGTTATATGTGATATAGCCGGGTTATTGAATCAAGTGTTGATTCGATAAGTTGGTACATTTAGTGTTATTCGGTTATATGTGATATAACCGGATTATTAAATCAAGTGTTAATTTAATAATTTAGTGTATATTGTATATTTGATATACAAATTTACCTGAGCTAACATTAGCTCACTTAAGCATTCTTTTCTCACTTATGTGTACATGTAATATATATGTGATATATTGATGTGCATTATATTTTGTGTGTGTCATGGTTGTTGATACATACTGCATGGGTGTACGAGACATACACCATTTAATTATAGTGGTGGGGTTTTAATATTCAAAGTAAATCAAAATGAGTGGAAAAGTTGTTGAAAGCATGAAGCTTGTAGAAGCATGTGAGTGCTTTGACAAAGTCCACTTATTTTGTTTTACTTAGGATATTTATTAACCTAACCACTATATTTAGCCATGGTTATGTCTCTACATGAGTTTGTATAAGATACCCACTCACCCATGGTTACTGATCTCACTTTGGATTAATTTCATTCTCTTCTTATTTATTCATCTTCTTCTTCCAAAAGAAAAAGGTTTCTACGGTTTGATCCAAGTGAGGAAATATTGTGAGAAAAGAAATTCTAAAGTGAACACACTTCCTATTTCATCATCCTCTACTAGATTAGCACTTTAGTATAGGGTGTTTGCTTCACTTTGGTGAAGTAGAAGCTTGAGCTAGTATTCCCTCGACGTAGATCATCTTCGGCCTCGAATACTTCAAGCAAGATCGTTGCCTTCTTCTCATGGAGCCGTCCAAGAGTCCGGGAGTTCGACGATCGTAGCGAAGGGACTACTACAAGGAGATTTTGAAGTGAAGGACCGATCTACAAAGGTTGTATTTCCTTTTCACTTAGATGTAAAATGGTTTACATTCATTTACATATTGTTTTCTAGTTAATGATTCTAGTTTAGAGTTCCTTGAAACGGCAAATTTTTGAAAATGGCATGCACGTGGCCTCCCGAAACCTTGCTGCCATCGATAGGAACCCTACAGTGGTATCAGAGCCTAGTTAGAAAATTATAAGGATAATGTTAGATTACGAATACGAAACGAACTCCGAAACATGAAACCCTAAGACCATGTTTTTGTCGATTTTAAAACGAGCTCCAAAATTTTTTCAAACAAGTGCAGAATCATCTATGAGCAAATATAGGATCATGGAAGAAAGTTGGGACCCTGTGCTTAGATTTGGACCGAGCACATGGGCTAGAAAACCGAGGAGGCCGGCCTGGGGAAGTCCTCTGGGTCACAAATTTTTTTCATGCTCTGTGCTCTGGGATTTGGGGTTTCAGGTGTTGTTTATTTTTGCTACTTTTTCATGTCATGATTAACTCAATGCAAAGGCAACTCGGAGTGTTTCGTAGTCATAATTTTAACTGTTTTCGGGTTACTTTAGACGTTGTTAAAAAGTTCAATCAAATATCAAATACCCACTTTTTCCCTTGCCGGAAAATTTTCCAAGTGTTGGATTTTTTCCGTAGTTAAAAAGCATTCAAACATCATGCAAGTTATGCGATGGACCCTCTAGAAGAACAAAACCTTAACTCGATTATGTGACCGTCAGAACCGCTACTAAACCCTCGGGTTTGTGGTGGTTCAGCGGTGCCACATGTGAGGCGTTGGTTGACCCTTCTACGGCTGGTCCATTGGTACTGTGGCATGTGCTGAATAATTTTAAACTACGCTCAAGTGTTGAGCTTTCTGGGTAATTGTGGGTGTTTGTTGATTAAATCGAAATGTTTAACATCGTCTAGTTTTTTCTATGACCGTAAGTGTAATATGTGGTGTATCGCCGGTTTCGTTGCTATATGTCAACGAAAATTGGGATACACATATTTACTTACGTTGATGACATGTGATGTTATGTGTTGCTGTATATGTTATATTGGATCGTCGTGTTTTGAATAGCCGGGGTTTTTGTGTGAGATGAGAGTTTTTATTTTCATTCATGTAAAATTCAATGTATGTAATATTCTTTTATTGGGGCACTTCCGGGTTGAGGATGATGTCACCATTTTTGTATATTATTTACTTTTCCGCATTAGGATAGACCCAAGGAGGGGAGCACAAGTAACCGGGTTCTAGAGTCAAGTGGAAGACCAACTCGAGGAGTCGAGTCCGGGTCTCCTAACTTTAGAATTGGTAGGGTTGCTTGCCGCTCTCGTAGGGGTCTAAGGATGTGGATTTGGCTATTCATCGCGACCGTGGAATCCGTATTTTGTACAGGCTCAAAATAAAACACGGACCTCCTGGTATATACAATATTTCATATGTTTCTTCTGCTGCGATATCTGTGATGTGGTCATTTGATATGTTGAGATGGATACAGTATATGGTATATATGATATATTATATAGACACTGCTTATGTTTTACACTCGCGCTAGCCCTGCCCCGCTCTGCCATTAGTTACCTAACCTAACGGTATACGAGGGGACATCGAGGCGAATGTGGATGGCATAAGCGTACGTTGTATTTATCTGTGATGTTTAGGTAACATAAAATGACGGGAATTCATTAATGAGATTAATGAAAAGAAAAGTAACCTAAAGATGTTGTGGAATCGAATTTTCAAAAACAGGTAGCAACAGTTCTTGCTTTGCATAGTGGTGTTGCTTGTAGAACATCCTGCACCTTATTCGATAAGGAAAGAGCCGAGATCCCTTCACCGGGAGTGACCTCTGTAGCAATAACTGGAAGATGCTACAACCCTCAGTTTTGTCTTTTGATTGTTTTTCTAGTTCTTGCTCTGCATAGTGATATTGTGAATATCCTGCACCTCATTCGACGGGGATAGAGCCGAGATCCTTTCACCGGGAGTGACCTCTTTAGCGAAACTAGTAAAAGCCTCAAAACACTCCATTTTAAATCATTTGATTCTATAACGATATCAAGTTCATTACGCAAAAGGTTTTCTTAAAAACCTGTCGTAGCCCTCCGTCATTTCAGATAAGTACTTCATAGTATTCGTGCTACGTTTGTTGGTTTTCGTCAAGGCGTAGTGTGCGGTAGCTATTTATGTTTATATGTATAAGCATATGATGCGATTGGATTAGGGTAGTCGTGCGACTTTGTTAGCTTTCATCAAGGGTCATACCGGGGGGGGGGGGGGTTAATTCAATCAAGAAATGTATGAGTTGAACTTGACTAGCGGACTATCGTTTGTTGGCTTTCGTCAAGGTCATAGCATGTTAGGGGCAAAATTATCGGGAATTCTAAGTGTTGAAATTTGCAATGAGATTGCATACCTTCTATGAGATAGTTGGATCCCGATACCCACTGCGAGTAATTGTTACTCCTCGGAGAGTTTTACACTTTACAATTAACCGATCAAGTAGGTTTCTAGAAAAGTGTCAATGAGGTTACGCCCCTGGGAAAACGAGGTTTATTTTGATTAGGTCCATGCGAAAGCACGGGGAACCTCCCTCAAAGTACCGGCACTGTCCTGGCTGAACGATTGGCGAATTTGTAAGGTGTAATTAATCCCGGCTAATCTTTCCTTTTAGGGTTTGAAGGGAAATTTGATAAAAACAGTGGGAGCCATCCTGATTAGATAAAATAATAATCAATCTGATCTTGCAAGAGCGCACACAGAGTGTTTTCTTCTCTCTCTCTCTCTCCAGGTAGCGACTATGTCACGCCTTAATCAAGATAATAATATGGATGTATTGACCGAACCCGCTTGTTATACTGTGCTGGGGAACGTTGGTCCCGCTCCAACTTATAATTGTTATAAGACCGAGCAGGAAATAGCGGATTACCAGGATTCCCGTGCCGCCCAAATGAAGAAAGTGCACGATGATGCATCTTCTTCGGGTGTGTTCATTACCGAGAACTGTTTCTCAGTATCCTCTACGTCCTGGGTATGAGATACCGGATCAGGATCCCACATATATAATCTGTTACATGGGCTACAGACAGGTAGAGAACTGAAAACGGGTGATAAAGTTTCAAGAGTTGGAAACAGTGCAATTGTTGCAGCCAAGATGTTGGCAGTTATCACCCTGTATTACCAAATACATTGATTCTGAACGAATGTTATTAGATACTGAACCTGATATACAACATCATATCAGTCTCTTTATTTAGTAAAGAAGGATATAATTTTGTATTTTTGGATAATGTTTTGAACATTTCCTATATCAAGAGTTGATCGGATCAGAAACGTTATCTAAAAGCATATACGTTCTAAATCAAACCACAGTTCTTAACGTACAAAACACACACAAGAGGAAAAGTTCATAAATAAGTGAATCCTTCTTGAGGCATTGTAGACTAGGTCATGTTAATGCGACCCGAATAGCTAAGTTACATTAAGATGCATATTTAAATCAGTTTGAATTTACATCTTGTGAAACTTGCCAGTCATGTCACAAAGATAATATGACCACAACTCCGTTTAAAGGAAACATAGAAAGAGTTAGTGAACTCTTGGGATTGATACATGATGATGTATGATGATGTATGTAAGTCCCCTGTCTACACATGCCAGGACTAGTTCTTTTGGGGGTTATGCACTTGTGAAGCTGCGTACCTATTGAATCGCGTTCCAACTAAATCAGGAGCCTACCACTCCATATGAGATATGGTATGGGAAGAGCCCATGTCTTAAGAGAGTTATGATTTGGGGTTGTCCGGCCTATGTCTAAAAGTAAAATCCGAACAAGCTCGAGACAAGGTCAGTTCTGTAGAAGTTTGTTGGATGTCCCTAGCATTCGCAAGGGAATATCTTCTACCGCACCGAGGAACAAAAGGTGTTTTATTTCTCGACATGGCCACCTTTTTTAGAAAAGGAATTTATTTTGGAAACAAATTAGTGGTCATGAGGTAGAATTGGAAGGAGTTCCAGCTATACAAACTACAGCTAATGATTTGGTAGAACCGGAGGATTCAATAACTCCCAACGAACCTCAGCCTCTCCGCCGATCTGGTAAGGTTCCTCACCCACCTGGGAGATACTTTGGTTTCTCTATGACAGTGGGAGCGAGGATTGCATCATGAGATGATGACCCAACTAGTTTCGAGCAGGCCATCAAGAGTGGGGACTCTGTAAGAATGGCTGGATGCTATGCGATCTGAGATGAGAATATATGTACACCAACGAAGTATGGACTTTGGTTGCTATATCTAAAGAGTTAAATCCCCATTAGAAGCAAGTATATATTGAGAAGATTACTTGGTGTATATGGAAAAGTTGAGACTTTCAAAGCTAAGACTTGTTGTAAAAGGTTCTCGTCATCAACCAAGTTTGGGTAATGATGAAACCTTTTCGGGGGCCTATGCTTAAGTCCATCCGGATCCTACTTGCCACTGCTACATACCATGACTACGATATCTGGCAGTTTGGTGTCATGACTGCTTTTCTAAATACTGATTTAGAAGAGAGCGTCTATAAGTACACAGCCAGAGTGCTTCGTAGACAGTGGGAGCAGCAGAAACATGTGCAAGTTGCTTTATGAGTTAAAGCAGGCATCGCGGAGTTGGAACATCTGTTTTGATATGGTAGTCAAAGTGTTTGACTTCATCAAAATGGTTGATGGTCCCTATATACAAAAAAAGGTAGTAGGGAGTATGGTGGTGATCCTCGTATTGTACGTGGATGACATACTCTTGATAGGAAAGGAGTTTCTTATGCTACACTCGGTCAATCTCCTCTTATCACAAGGATTCTCCATATAGGATCAAGGTGATACCTCTTAAATCTGGATTTAGGATCTATGAGATAGATCTAAATGGATGTTAGGATTCTCACTAGGTGTAGTGAGATGGTATCAATCGATCCTGGGGAGAATCACTGGATAGCTTCCAGAGTGATAAGGTCGATTGAATGTTAGTCATAGGCATTGTCTTTACCCTTAGTGGAGGGACGGTATGTTGGAAGAGTTCCAAGATGGATACCGTGGCATACTAGACAATAAAGGCTGGATACATCGCTACCAAAGATGCTACCAAAGAGGCAGTCTGGGTGTATGTTACTTCATGAGATGAACTTTGTTCCTACCATTGTGAGACAATGCAGTTGTGGCTTATGCCTAGGAACGCCCGTCCCATCAGTGATCCAGACATATTCTAAGGTAGTATCACCTGATTATGAAGATGGTTGATCTCCAGGGGATCGAGGTTAGGAGAGTAGACTCAGAGGACGACACGGCGGATCCACTCACAAAGGCCTTTTCCCAGAGAGAGACTATTATGGGATGGTTGAGTATGGGATACTACAACCACTGTTATCAGATGGCCCTAGTGCAAGTGGGAGATTGTTAGTTATATGTATGCCCTAGAGGCCATTACTGTACATGAGATGTATATTGTAGTGGATGCTTGGACATATATAGGGAGGACCTTCTTGCTCGACATGATAGTATGCTATCTGGTTACTCTTTATCTTAACATGTACACTGTTTGTCTCTCTATTACATGTTGGTAAAGCCCTTAGGATGTGTACTTGACTACCAGGACTATGATGTAGATAATACTAGTAGGGCCATGGTAGTCCATAAGTACATCCTTTAATGTCCCTAGTCGTCGGTGTATCGAGACGGGGAATCGATATACCATAGTAGACTAGCGTATAGCTTCTCGTCCCATGTAGATGGGCGATGGATGATCCCATATCCATTGGTGTTTGACATCAGAGATGGTATACGGGTGCTCAATGGAGACTGGGTACACTAGACAGACTCACCGAGAACTCCCAGATGGTATTATACCTCACGTCAGATGGCAGTTCTCTGGTGACACTGGTACAGGTTAGTCTGTAGACCCGAGATCGTCATAGAGACTTATGTGATTCCCACCGTGCTTTGATTTCCACCTTACCACGTCCAAGTGGGCATGCAAAACGTTGGTTTTTGGGTACAGTCCCGAGTCATAAGGAGGCAATGAGCGATAGGAGGGGTTTCGTCTCTCCCGGTATTGGGGGTTGATGTTACGATGCGCTCGATTGGCCATAACAGGGAAGTCCCTGGCCAGGGCTAGTTTAGAGATTTACTGGTAAGTGTTACCAGTAGTTTCTCGACCCGTTATGAGCCTTACATCGGCATGACTAATCGGTTATTGGGGTCTTACGTTTACCACCCCTAGACTTGATATGCGACATATCAGACGAGGAGACCGGACTATACGGTTGTGTCACTGTCAGGCTTTTACAGGAATTGGAGCGGGCTTGCTTGCTGATCTTCTGATCGCTCAATACCCGGGTAGCCATTACGTCCAGCTAGTACCGCTGACGGCTTCTGGGTGCTTGATATGATCATCACATACTGCCGGCGTATTGACGAGTCTTTAGAATCCTACATAGAGGTTTTACTGGCTCATGCAAAACGAAATAGGAGCGCATATATGATATGTGCGGGACCGAGAACAATGCGTGTATGTGATATCGTATTCTATTCTCGTGACTTTTGTATCGGTCGGTTATATGTGATATAGCCAGGTTATCGAATCAAGTGTTGATTCGATAAGTTGGTACATTTAGTGTTAGTCGGTTATATATGATATAGCCGGATTATTAAATCAAGTGTTGATTTAATAATTTAGTTTATAGTTGTATATATGATATACTAATTTAATTAGCTCACTTAAGCATTCTTTTCTCACTTGTGTGTACATGTAATATATATGTGATATATATTGATGTGCATTATTTTTTGTGTGTGTCATGGTTGTTGATACACACTGCATGGGTGTATAAGACATACACCATTCTAATTATAGTGGTGGGGTTTAAATATTCAAAGTAAATCAAAATGAGTGGAAAAGTTGTTGAAAGCATGAAGCTTGTAGAAACTTGTAAGTGCTTTGACAAAGTCTACTTATTTTGTTTTACTTAGAATATTTATTAACCTAACCACTATATTTAGCCATGGTTATGTCTCTACATGAGTTTGTATAAGATACCCACTCACCCATGGTTACAGATCTCACTTTGGATTAATTTCATTCTCTTCTTCTTTCTTCATCTTCTTCCTCCAAAAGAAAAAGGTTTCTAGGGTTTGATCCAAGTGAGAAAATATTGTGAGAAAAGAAATTCAAAAGTGATCCCACTTCCTATTTCATCATCCTCTACTAGATTAGCACTTTAGTATAGGGTGTTTGCTTCACTTTGGTGAAGTAGAAGCTTGAGTTAGTATTCCCTCTACGTAGGTCATCTTCTGCCTCGAATACTTCAAGCAAGATCGTTGCCTTCTTCTCATGGAGCCGTCCAAGAGTCCGGGAGTTCGACGATCACAGCGAAGGGACTACTACAAGGAGCTTTTTAAGTGAAGGACCAATCTACAAAGGTTGTATTTCCTTTTCACTTAGATGTAAAATGGTTTACATTCGTTTCCGTATTGTTTTCTAGTTAACGATTCTAGTTTAGAGTTCCTTGAAACGGCAAATTTTTGAAAATGGCATGGGCGATACCTACCGAAACCTTGCTGCCATCGATAGGAAACCCTACAGTTGAGATCTACTGGTAAGTGTTATTGGTAGTTTCTCGAACCGTTATGAGCCTCACATCGGCATGACTTACCGGGCTATTGGGGTCAGACGTTTTACTATCCTAGGCCGTGATATGTGATATATCAGACGAAGAGACCGTACTATACGGTAGTGTTACTGATTGGATTCGCAGGAGTATGAGCAGGATTTTTTGTTGATCTTCTGATCGCTCAATACCCGGGTGGCCGTTACGTTTAGCAGATCGCTTGCGGTTTGTGGGTGACTGATATGATCACCACCTACTGCCAGCGTATTGACGAGTCTTTAGAGTCCTACATAGAGGTTTCCTGGCTCAAGCGAAACGAAGTAGGAGCACATATGTGATATGTGCGGGACCGAGATTAATACGTGTATGTGATACCGTATTCTATTCTCGCGAGATGTGATATCGTTCGGTTATATGTGATATAGCCGGGCTGTCGAATCAAGTGTTGATTCGATAAGTTGATACATTTGATATTAGTTGGTTGTATGTGATATAGCCGGATTATTAAATCAAGTGTTGATTTAAAAATTTAATGTATAATTATATATTTGATCTATTAACTTACATTAACTAATATTAGCTCACTTAAGTTTTCTTTTTCTCTCTAGTGTACACATAGTATATATGTGATATATATTAATTTATATCTTTTGTGTCATGCTTGATGCCACATGATACATGGGTGTATGAGACTCACACCATGCAAATAATAATGAAGGGTTTTATTTATTTAAAGTAAATCAAAATTAGTTGGAAATTTGTCACATGGTTGATGCTTATTGGAAGCATGTAGAACCCATTGACTTAGTCCACTAATTTTGTCTCACTCTAGATATTTATTAACCTAACCATTATTGTTAGCCATGGTTTAGTCTCTACATGAGTTAGTATATGATACTAACTCACCCATGGTTGCTATTCTCACACATTATTCCATTCACATTTCATCTTCTTTCTCATCTCCAAAAGCTTTCCAGCTTACGTGAAGAAAAAGAGTGAGAAAATGATATCTAAAGTGAGCAAAATCCCTACTTCTTCAACCTCTTCTCTACTAGCCATTTAGATTGGGTTGTTTCTTCACTAGTTCATCACTTAGTGAAGAGGTAGCTTGTGTTAGTTTCTCCTCAACGTAGATCATCTTCGACCTCGAAGACTTCAAGCAAGCTTGTTCATTTGATCTTGTGGAGCCTCACTAGAGTCCGGGAGATCACTACTTGGAGTGAAGGGAAAACTACACGGAGCTATTGAAGTGAAGGACCGGTCTACAAAGGCTGTATTCCTCGTTCACTTAGATCTAAAGATGTTTACATGCTTGTTCGTCTAATTCTCTAGTTTAGATTCTAGCGTTAGGGTTCTTTAGCACGCCAATTTTTTGAAAACGGCATGGTCGATGCCTCCCGAAACCCAGCGGCCGTTTAGGGAAACCTGCTGGGTAGACACAAGTACATTCTTGTTGCGATCGACTACTTCACAAAGTGGATCGAGGCCATGGCCATTAGGAAGCCAGACGCCCCCTCTACGATAAAGTTCCAGCAAAACAATATAATCTCCCGGTTCGGAATCCCGAGGTGCATCATCACCGACCTTGGGACCAACTTCGAGAATGACAAAGTCAAGGAGTTTTGCAGAGACTACCACATATTGATGAAGTTCGCTGTGGTAGCACACCCCTAATGCCATGGGCAAGCCGAAGTAGCAAACCGAAGCATCATTTGCGGACTCTGGGGTTGCCTGGAAGGGAGACAAGGCGGCTGGGTCGAGGAATTGCCTCGTATGCTCTGGGCACTGCGGACATCAAGGAAATTGTCGATGGGAGAAACCCCGTTCAGTCTCTGCTACGGTACCGAAGCAATGGTCCCCGCAGAAAATTGGATTGCCCAGTTATAGGGTTGAACACTTTGTCGATGAAGCTAACACCGTGGCACTGCGAAGAAACTTGGACATCTTATTAGAAAAATGAGATCGAACGCAAATCAGAGCAGCCGCCTATCAACATCAAACCGCTCGCTACTACAATGGCCGTGTTAAGCACAGAGCCTTCAAGACAGGAGACCTGGTCTTATGAAGAAACGAATTGGTAGACTAAAGGAGACTACATAAGTTCTCCCCGAAGTGGGACGGATCATTTCTTTGTTAGTTGTATGTATGCCCTAGAGGCCATTATTGTACATGATTATATATTATAATGGATGCTTGGATATATATAGGGAGGACTTTCTTGCTCGACATGATAGTATGCTATCTGGTCGTTCTTTATCTTAACATGAAGACTAGTATTGTGATACTGTCTTTCTCTCACATGTTTGTAAAGCCCTTAGGATGTGTACTTGACTGCGAGGATTATGATGCAGATCATACTAGTGGGGCCAAGGTAGTCCACAAGTTCATCCTTTAATTGTTCCTAGTCGTGGGTGTATCGAGACAGGGCATCGATATTCCAGAGTAAACTAGCGTATACGTTTCTTGACCCATTTGATGGGCGATGGATGATCCTATATCCATTGGTGTTTGACATCAAAGATTGTATACAGGTGCTCAGTGGAGACTGGGTACACTGAACTTGACTCGCTGAGATCTCCTAGATGGTATTATACCTAACGTCAGATAGCAGTTTTCTAGTGACACTGGTTCAGGTTAGTCTGTAGACCCGAGATCGTTATAGAGTCGTATATGATTCCCACTGTGCTTTTATTTCCACCCTACCACGTTCAAGAGAGAGTGCAAACAGGTGATTTTTGGGTACAGTCACGAGTCACATGGAGGCAATGAGTGATAGGAGGGGTTTCGTCTCTCCCGGTATTGGGGGTTGATGTTGCGCTGTGCTCGATTGGCCATAACAGAAAGTCCCTGGCCAGGGCTGGTGATGAGATTTAATGGTAAGTGTTATCAGTAGTTTCTCGACCCGTTATGAGCCTTATATCGGCATGACTTGTAAAGTTATTGGAGTCTGACGTTTACCACCTCAGACCCGATATGCGACATATCAGATGAAGAGACTGGAATGTACGGTAGTGTTACTTATTGGATTCATGGGAGTCTGAACAAGTTTGCTTGTTGATCTTCTGATCGCTCAATACCCGGATAGCCGTTACGTCCAGCTAGTGCCGCTGACGGTTTGTGGGTGACTGATATGATTATCACCTACTGCTGGCATATTGACGAGTCTTTTGAGTCCTACACAGAGGTTTTCTAGCTTATGCGAAACGAAGTAGGGCACATATGTGATATGTAAGGGGCCGAGATTGATACTTGTATGTGATACAGTATTCTAATCTTACGATATAGGTTATATGTGATATAACCGGAATATTGAATCAAGTGTTGATTCAATAATTTGTTATATATATATTTGATATACATGTAAATGATATTAGTCGGTTGTATGCACAAGTGTTGATTTAATAATTTAATTTATAATTATATATTTGATATATTAATATACATTAACTATTATTAGCTCACTTAAGAAATTATTTTCTCTAAATACATTTAAATATATATGTGATATATATTAATGTATTTATTTATGTGTCATGCTAGATGATACATTGGACTTGGGTGTATTAGACTCATACCAAAGTAAAGATAAGTTGGGTATTTAAATATTAAGGGAAAAATCAAAATTAGGTGGAAATTAGCATGGCTAATATGCTTGTGGAAGCATGTAGAAGTCTTGATTTAAGTGCACTGATTTTGTTTTACTCTAGATATTTATTAAGCTAACCATTATCTTTAGCCATGGTTAAGTCTCTACAAGTGAAATACATGAGATATTTTCTCACCCATGGTTCAAAACTTGATCACTTGAGTTTCTTCTTCATCTCCTTCCTTGCTCTCTAGCTTTCAAGTGAGAAGAAAAAGAAAAATAAAAAGAGAAAAAAAATTCTAAAGTGGGCAAAATTCCTACTTTATCAATCTATACCATACTAGTCATTTAGTATAGATTGTTTACTTCACTAATCCATCAATTAGTGAAGAGGTAGCTTGAGTAAGAGATTCTTCGACGCAGATCATCTTCGGCCTCGAAGATCCTTGAGTAAGCCCGTTCCTTTCACCTAGTGGAGCCAAAGGAGAGTCCGGGACACCACTACTTGGAGCAAAGAGACTACTACACGAAGCTTTAGAAGTGAAAGATTGGTCTACAAAGGTTGCATTCCTATTTCACTAAGTGTAAATTTTATTTACGTGCATACAAAACCCTAATTCTCTAGTTAGATCCTTGATTCGGGCTCGCTCGGCACCCTAAAATTTTAAAATAGCATACTTGATACTTGCCGAAACCCGTCGGGGGTGCTAAGCGAACCCAGAATTCTCGTAACGGAAGCATTGCCCGGTGGAGCCAACCGCCTCCTGGACTCCGGGGGGTGTGCTTTTCCTCGGCCATATAACGCCGAAAATCTTAGGTTGTATAAATAAACATGTACCCTCTTCTGAATAATGCAATTATTTCCCGCATTGACTAAGTTTTCTAAACTAAGTCCTCTCACAGGATAGACTTCTGCATCACCTCGGGGCTCTAGCACTTCATTACATTCCTTGGCCCCAAGCTTGGGGTCGGAGGAGACACAAGTCCAAAAAAAGGGGGTTGGGGAAAGGAAGAGACAATACACCATAACGACAACCAAAAACAAATTTATTTATTCGGAGGTATTATGGGCTCCCTAGCCTTACAACTATTACAACAGAGGATAGCGAAGATTGAGAAAACATTGGTGGTGATACTCAGAAGAAATCTCCTCCAGCCGAGCCTTGGCAGCCTTCGCCCGCTCCTTCTGACGGTACCTATAGACCCTAGAAGCCACGGACTCGCCGGGGTCCCCTTCCACTGAGAAAGGTGCAACGACCAATCTTTGCTGGAAATACTCAAGAAGAAGGTCCACCGAGCTGTCCCGCATGCTCCTCGAGATCAGACCAAGCTCGTGGACCGTATGCATTTTATCAAATGTCTTGTCCATCAACTGCGGAGATAGGGTGTTGTACAGACCCGGGGAAGTTCTCCATATCGCGTAGATTAGCACTTTAAGAAGAGGGGATCGTCGTGGAAGTAAGCGCCCACTGTGGCCTTCTAAGCGGCCTATCACCACCTCGTACGTCTCTTCGGAACAATCGAAATTATAAAAATACACATCATCCTGAGATATGATCTACTTAGTGGTGTATACGCGGTCGGTCATCTTCAAGAAACACACGACTAGGAAGAAGCTGATATGAGAATTCAAAGGTGAGACCATACCTTTGATATTTATAGCCTCAACAAATATCTTCTAACGGTCGAGATCTACTAGCGCAACAACGCAAATCACGGAATATCACACTTTCCCGATATGGTACTGCCACGTGTCCTCCGTGACGGTCACCATTCCCACCTATAAGGGTCATGGAAGGTTGAATGACATCCAAAAGAAAAACTATTGAATTCAGAAAGCCCTCGACAAGAGGCAGCCAAGTAGCTTCCTGCTCGGCTCATCCGTTGAGGGCATATTCCTGCCCAGTCAATCCGCGGATCCAAAGCCCTCGACAAGAGGCAGCCGAGTAGCTTCCTGCTTGGCTCATCCGCTGAAGGCAGCTTCCTACCCAGTTAATCCGCTAATCCAAAACCCTCGACAGGAGGCGGCCGAGTAGCTTCCTGCTCGACTCATCCGCTGAGCACAGCTTCCTGCCAAGTAGATCCATGGATCCAAAGCCTTCGACAAGAGGCGGCCGAGTAGCTTCTTACCTGGCTCATCCGCTGAGGGCAGCTTCCTGCCCAGTCAATCCACGGATCCAAAGCCCTAGACAAGAGGCGGCCGAGTAGCTTCCTGCTCGGCTCAACCGCTGAGGGCAGCTTCCTGCCCGATCAATTTGCGGATCCAAAGCACTCGTTAAGAAGAGGCCAATTAGTTCCTTGTTCATCCTGTTCAAAAACTAAATATTGAGGGCACCGGTCTGCCTACCCTTGGCTATCGCTCGATTTATACTCGATGCACGATCGCTGCTTCGACTCCGGGGAAAGGAACGGCACCAGTCTATCTACCCTTGGCTATCGCTCGATTTATACTCGATGCACAATCGCCGTCTCGACTCCGGGGAAAGGGTGAACGCCGTTTTGCCTATAGTTAGCTTAGCTCTTACGTTGCGCTCGCCCAAACGCTTGCGAAAATAGAAGCACTCCGAAAGTGAGCTAAAAACAATTGCGAGATAAAAGGCTTGTGAGATAAAAGGCTTGCGGGATAAAAAGGCTTTGGAGACAAAAACACTTAACGAGCTAAAAACACTTGCGAGATAAAATACTTGCGAGATAAAAGGCTTGCGGGATAAAAAGGCTTCGGAGACAAAAACACATAACGAGCTAAAAACACTTGCGGGATAAAAATGTTAGTTATATGTATGCCCTAGAGGCCATTTTGTGTATTATAGTGGATGCTTGGACATATATATATATATATATATATATATATATATATATATATGACTTTCTTGCTCAACATGATAGTATGCTATCAGTTGCATTTTATCTTAACATGTACACTTATATTATTCTGTCTCTCTAATACATGTTGATAAAGCCCTTAGGATGTTAACTTGACTACCAGGACTATAATGCAGATCATACTAGTGGGGCTTGTGTAGTCCGCAAGCACATCCTTTAACCGTTCCTAGTTAAGGGAGTATCAAGACATGGCATCGATATTCTAGAGTAGACTAGTGTGTACATTTCTTGACCCTGTATAGGGGCGATGGTTGATCCCACAACCATTGGTGTTTGACATCAAAGATTGTACACAGGTGCTCATTAGAGAATGGGTATACCGAACATGACTCGCCGAGAACTCCTAGATGGTACCATACCTATCGTCAGATATCAGTTCTTTGGTGACACTTGTACAGGTTAGTCTGTAGACCCGAGATCGACATAGAGTCTTGTATGGTTCCCACTGTGCTTTGATTTCCTCCCTACCATGAATCAAAGGATTCATGCAAACAGGTGGATTTTGGGTACAGTCCCGAGTCATATAGAGGCAATGTGCGATATGAGGGGTTTCGTCTCTCCCGGTATAGGGAGTTGTGTTGGATATAGTGCCCTCAGAGTCAATTATTGGATCACAGGCACGTGATTGCAATGATTGAGGGAGGACCTATACTGGTAGGACAGTCTTACTCAAGATGATAGTATGCTATCTGGTTTATCTTTATCATCGTGTACTGCTTTAGGTGACCTTACAGGTCACTATTACACGTTGATAGAGCCCTTAAGATTCTTGCTTGATTACCAGCAGTATGATGACGATCATATACGTGAGAGTTGGGTAGTCTATAAGCACATCCTTAAAGTGGTCCCTAGTCGTGGGAGTTTCGAGACTGGGCATCGATACTCCATTAGTAGACTAGTGTATACAGTCGAGACCCCGACGAGGGGCGGTGGCCGGTCTCACAAGCCATTAGTGTCAGTTGGATCACCTAAGATGTATACAGGTGCTCATTGGGTTATGAGTACACCGGACAGGACTCGCCGGGAACATGCTAGTTGGTATTATACCTGACGTCAGATAGCAGTTCCCTGGTGACATGTGTACATGTTAGTTCATCGACATGAGATCGTCATTTGTCTCGTGTGAGTTCCCACTGTGCTTTGATTACTATCCTACCACGGCTCAAAGGAGTCGTGCAAACAGGTTTTAGTTGGGTATAGTCCCGAGCCATATGGAGGCAGTGAGCGGATCGGCAGGGGTTTCGTCTCTCCCGGTATTGGGGGTGAGATCGCACTGTGTCTAGGAGAGCCATTACATGAAGTCCTTGGACAAGGCAGAAGATTTACTAGTAGGTATTCCAGTAGTATCTCAGGGTGTTCTGGGCTACACTCCGACATGACTTGTACCGCTTTTGGGGGTCTGACTTTTACCAACCCCCTAGGCCCGCCATGCGATGCTCATAGATGAACGGACCGGACTGTACGGATATTGTCACTGACAGGCTCAGTAGGGTGTCAGGATGAGTTCGCTTATCGACCTCCCTTTTGGTCAATACCTGGTAGCCCGTTACATACGGCTAGTACCTCTGACATGCTAGTGGTTAAACCCACATCCAATGTATTGATGAGTCTTTAGCGTCCCCCACAGACAGTTTTCAAGTTTCAGGCGAAACGTTGTAGAGGCCGTATGATATATGGCAGGGTTCGATCTTATACGTGCAGCAGTGCAGGGATCATGATCGGACGGATCATACTAGTGGGCTTTGGTTTAAGCCGGATCCTAGTATTAGATTTGTTGGATTACTTTAGTCTCATCGCATTCGCATTCAGTCGGAATGCGGATGCAGGTATGTATATACAGGTGAGGGGTATCCTTGTGATCCATCACGAGTTTATTTTAGATGTTGCCGTATCTTTTTATTGTTGCAAACATTTGGATTAATGTTTGCATATGGAAATTGTGAGCTAGAAACCATCATGGAGTGCATTTAATGTGGCATGTGCAAGAGTAGTGACTCATGGTCTCTTTTATTGTGCATATGTCACATTATGTGATAGATTTGTGTGTTGAAATGAGAGGATGAGAGAAAAGGGCAGCCATAAGGTTGTGGGTTTGCTCTTGTATTTTTTATTTTCTTCTCACTCTCTCATTTTATCACAAGACAAAAGAAAAAGACTTCTTCTTCTTCTTCTAGCTCACAACCTCCATTAATGGCATCCTCTCTAACCTCCATCCATACACTCTCATGTGATAAGAATCAATGGATGCAAGAGACAAAGTTGTCACATACATTCTCTACTTCACCTTGGATACGTCGGCTACCGAACTTCATGCCCAAGTTGCTTCGGATGAAGCGGGAGCCCGTAAAAAGCGAAGATGTGGTGCCCTTTTCGAGGAGGGGATCGAGACCGGAGATGCCGCGAGGAGCTTGGGATGGTGGCCAAGACCGAAGGACACGGATCGATCGGTATAGCTTTTCCAACCCTTCTCTAGTTAGCTAGTTATAGGTTAATGGTTCGATCCGGATTTAAAGTATACGATAGCGCCGGTTTCAAGTTTTGAAAAAGTTTTCGTTTCCGCATTTTGTCCTCGGACAGACGGCCGGGGTGCTACCGTAGACTTACATGGTATCAGAGCCACGCCATTAACCTTTACTAGCTTGCTCTAACGTGTTTAGAACTTTGATCGAACGAAATTTTCCAAAACTGCATTTCCAATTCTGATTTTCTATCGAATTTTTTTTGTCGTCGAAAAATTATTTTGAGTATTGCAGAAAATCAGGCAGGCTTTTTAAAGAAATCTGAGAAAAATTGGTTCACTGATTCCACTGTAGCAGCACGAAACCGCGGCCGTACCCACCTTTTGGTCGCGGTTCCGCCGCCGTACTGTAGCATTAGTGCACCAAATTTCTTCAGTGCTTTCTGACTTGGAAATGGGGTTTCTGGTATTTTTGGTTTGGGCCCAGATTTGTCGGAGTACTGGGTATTGTGCTTGGGGCCCACTTCGGGAAATTTTGTCGATCGAAAATTTTAAATAAGTTAATTCACAGTATTTACATTATATCTGCGGTCGTGAATGTCATTCGAGCGGTAAATCTTGTCTAATTGCTATAGTTCTTTTAGACGGATTTGCGAACGTGACATTCATATTGATGTTCTGTGTTGTGCTGTGATGTTGCGGATTTGTCGTGGTGGATAGCCTAGGTGCAATGTTAGTACAGTTTGGTATTATTTGTACATTTGATATAGCGGGGCGAGCGTCCGACATGTGGACTGCCATCACTGCCTATTTGTATATTATTCTTTTAGGGCACGACCGAGCTGAGGTCGATGTACCCATTGTATATTTTAATTTCTGTACTAGGATTACCCCGCGGAGGAGTGCACGGGTAGCCGGGTTCTAGAGGGTAACGGGCCCGCATCTCATGGCTTTGAGACGAAGGGGGCTTCACTCTAGAATTGGCGGGCTATTCGCCACACTCGTAGGGGGTATAGGTTGACCAATGGAGGGGTGCTCAAGTTACTGGATTCCGTGAAGTGCTGGGTGGTCCATTCATTTTGTTGAAGGGGCTGCCTCGCTTCAGGTTTTGGCGGGTAACCTGCCGCTCCCGTAGGGGTCTAGGATTTCATTGCACAGGCTATCCATACAACCAGGGGAACGTCGGGTTTCAGTAGCGGCTCTATGAAACCCGGGGATCCCAGATTATCTGTATTGTTCTGTGATGCTTATTAAATTTCTGTGATGTTGCACTTTTTCACGCCATGAGCGAATATTATATATTAATATATATACTAGTAGATGTTGTATATGTTTTACACCGACGCTAGTCCAGTCCCCGCTCTTTCGTTAGTTAAGTAATCTAATGGGTGATGACGGGACCCAGTGGCGAATGCGGATGGCATATACGTACATCGTATTTTCGTTCTTTTGTGGTGTGATCATTTAATGGGACAGCATTGATTCTGATCAATTCAAGCTAAAACAACCTATTCTAATGTTGTTGGAATATTTTTCAAAAAGCTGTTATTGCAAGGACGTTCTCTTTTGTTTTGCACAGTGGTATTCAGTTATGAATATCCAGCACCTTAGTCGACGAAGCAAGGGCCGAGATCCCTTCACCGGGAGTGACCCCTTGGACAGAAGTTTGCGTCAGGGTAATAACTTCACTATAGTCGATTACTTTTTGCTTTGCATCGTGCTATTCAGTTGGAATATCCTGCACCTCATTCTACGGGGAAAGAGCCGAGATCCGTTCACCGGGAGTGACCTCTTTAGCAAAGGTTTTCTCCACTATATTTTGATAAAAGCTATGTAGTTCTTTCAACGATATCAAGTTCATTAAACTAAAGGTTTTTCGCCAAAAACCAACCGTAGCCCTCGGTCATTTCTTACAAGTATTACTTAGTATTCGTGCTGCGTTTGTTGACAGTGTCAAGGCATAGTGTGCGGTAGCTAAGTAGTGTTTGTTTGTGGCATATTAATGCGATTGGTTAGGACAGTCGTGCGGCCTTGTTGACTGTGTCAAGGGCTCGTACGGGTTGGTTTAATGCAATCCAGGATTGTTCCCCCAATCAGAGCAAGGCTCTGCTTGAATTTGAAAATTCAAATTTTGAAGCAACGCTTCAGTTCCCATGCGCTGCGCGCAACGCGCCACGTGTTAGAAGTTGACACGGCAGCACAACGCCCAAGGCGGTACGTCCAATCAGAGCAAGGCTCTTTAAAAAACATAAGCAACGTTCAACTGCGCAAGCGCACGGCAGCGCGACACGTGTCTGCGCAGTTACGCACGCACAACTGCGCAAGCGCACGGCTGCGCGACACGTGTCTGCGCAGTTGCGCAAGCACAACTGCGCAAGCGCACCGCTGCGCGACACGTGTCTGCGCAGTTGCGCAGAGCAGTTGCGCAAGCACAACTGCGCAAGCGCACCGCTGCGCGACACGTGTCTGCGCAGTTGCGCAAGCGCATCGCTGCGGGACACGTGTCTGCACAGTTGCGCAAGCGCTGTTGCGCAAGTGCCTCACTGCGCGACACGCGTCTGCGCAGTTGCGAAAGCGCTGCTGCGCAAGCCTTCCACTGGGCAAGCCTTCCACTGCGCGACACGTGTCAAACACTGGGGAGTTGCGCAGAAACAGAATGAAATTTAATGAAATCTTTTCTGTTCTTGTTAAAACAAGAAGATTTCCTTCTGTAAATCAGGGGCCTTTGGATCAAAGATCCAACGGTGGGAAAAATTCCCCAAATCACTCAAGAAAGGATCTTTTTAACAAATTCAACTAATTTATGAGCACTATAAAAAGGACCCCAGACTTCATTTGATCATCATCAAGATCAGAAAGAAAACAGAGAGAATTCTTAAAGAACTTTGGAAGAACAAAAAAAAAAAGGTAAAACCTTTTAAAAGAGAAAAATCTCTGAAGTACAGATCATTGATCTAAAAATCATTAATCTTCAATGAACAAATAAATAAAATAAAAATAAATAAATAAAAATAGTGCCTTGCACTTGTTATGAACCCTTGGTACTCTGAGAAAAGAAAAAACAAGAGAGAAACTTGTTTTCCTTTGATCTAAATTTAGATCAAAAGTGCTCTGCACTTTTGTTCTTGAATCTAAAAGATTCTTGATGCTCTGCACAAATGCAATGCATTATTTAAAGGGCCTGGCCCAAATCAAATTGCAAAGCAATAAAAGGGCAGAGCCCTATCTGAATTAATATTCTATTTGAGCAAAGCCCAAGATAAATAAAAATTGGACTTAACCCAATCGTGGCCATAAGTCCTTAAATCAAATTGATTGAGCAAAATGGCTCTCCTGAATCAATTCACAACCGGTTCGAGGGTACATCTCCGAACTCCTTTGACATCCATCGTTGTAATTCCTCAACGACGTCAAAGAGGTGACGGGTCCCAACGACCACACATCACTATGGACTGCGGGGTCCTTAAACTCGTGGACCGAAACGTCCCTAAACTAACATCGGACCGAGACGTCCCTAAACTAACATCGGACCGACACGTCCCTAAAACTAATATCGGACCGAAACGTCCCTAAACTAACATCGGACCACCACGTCCCTAAACTGGCACAATAGAGCCCAAATGCTCTTTTATCGGATCTAAACGGTCCCGTTAAGTTGATCTTAGTCTCAAACTGGACTAACGTATCCTTAACAAACGTTTAAGTTGATCTTAGCCTCAAACACGGCTAACGTATCCTTAAATATTCAAATGGATTATAAAACTCCCAATCAACTCTGGTTCGAGGGTACATCTCCGAGCTCCTTTGATACATGTCGTTGTAATCCTTCAACGACGTCAAAGAGGTGACGAGTCCCGATGGCCATACATTAAATTAGTCACTACGTTGAGTTGATCTTAGTCTAAAACAGGACTAACGTATCCTTGACGAACGTTTAAGTTGATCTTAGCCGCAACGCGACTAATGCATCCTTAAACTGAAAACACCAAACCCAAATCTAAGTAAATACGGATTTGGACTAATCCACGTCCTACGGGCGACGGCATTACTCAGTCTCCGTATACAATCCACGGGCAACCACAAACAAAATGAACACACGCGACACGAAGTGAAATTCTGGAGAAGGAGAAAGTTGTTACCGCGATGCGGTAGCGTAATTAACTGCAGGGGCTTGCGCCTGCAGGGAAGAGCGTCCCCATAATCAAAAACCCCTCATCCTGAGGGGGAATCTGACGAAGTCTGCTACATCGGCCGCATCCGTCTAAACCTCCGATACACGGTGCCATAAATCAACTTGGCATCTTCGGAGAGGTGGACGGATAAAACCAAATAGCATCTGCCCCGAATCTCAGCGTCAGGCCATCGCGGTCCTGTGCACCGCCATTCGGAGGGGAACAGATTCTGGCACGCCCGGTGGGACCTCTTCCTCTTTCCACTCCACACTTCGTGTGTCGTGTTCGCGAACAAATCACGGTTTGCTGTGATTGCCTGTGGATTCAAGGTACTAAGATTTGGTGTCTTGCTCCGTGCAGAAAACAGAAGATCAATGGCTTCGAACTGCATCGCCTGCAACAACAACTCTCGATCCGTCATTACTGGAGGAGTGACTTATGGGCCCCAAGCGGCCTCCCTTTTCAAAATGCCGGTGGAGCAGGTGGCTCAAGCCACCACTAGACTATTTTTTGGGACCATGCTCCCACCAATGAGCTTCAACGCCCCAATGACATTGCAAAAAGCTCCAAAGAAGTCGGTTTTCGATCGACTTACCACTGCCGCGACCCCTCTCAACGGGTCGTCCAACTCCACTGCTTCAGTTTTTAACGGACTAGGCCAGAGCTCTAACAGGCTCATGAAGAAGCCTGCCATACCAGAAGGCGTTATCCCGAAACGGATGGCCATTCCAACTCACGTTCCTGGTAAAATCACCAAGGTTGCTTCCCATGTTCAGAAGTCCGCTTCTGACAAGTTGGCCGTCCCCGTTCAACGGACGTCGATCTTTAAAAAGCTGGTACCAGTATATTCTGACCAACACAGGGGGCATGAGGAGGTCACCCCTATAGCTGAAACAACTCCATCAGCACGACATGCCCGACGTCGCTACTGGCGCCGAGTGAAGAAGGCTGGGGGCAACTCCTCCTCTGGACTTACTCCTCCAACTCTAATGGTGGAGATCGATACTGCTGTTCCAACCAGGAACAGCTTTGAGTAGATGAACTCGGTGCGCAGAAACTCTCCTACTGCGGTGCTAAAGCGAACTCATTCATCTGTGAAGAATATTCCAGAGAAGAAGCTAGAGAAGCCCCTTCAACGGCTGTCCTCTAAAATTTACAAAGTCTGGCGACAGGTTCAAGAGTCGGTGATCGATCAAGACTGCCTCCGACGACAGTAAAAGATGAAGGTTCGGCAGGGGAAGGATTACTCTGTCAAACCACAAAAAGCAAGAGCTACTTGGGTGCCCACTACAACGGCTCCCTTAACTCCAATCACTCAAAAAATGAGGCCACAAAAAGCCCCTATGAACATGGCGAAGCATAAAAGCGCTGAACACAAACGCCCCAAGTCTGGGGGCATGGTGGTGCACACTGTTTATATGACTTCTGGAAAGGATGAAAGCCGCACTTCTACGGGCCACCGACCGCTCACCCGATCCGTGACGAAAGCCCAGGAGCAACAACAAAAGCTTCAGGAAATGATGACTACAATGGCTGCACTCACTGAGCCAAAAGAAAGCTCTGAATTGTCTTCGGATGAGCGTCAAGAACAAGAAACCGACGCTGACTTTTTACGCAGAGTCCTCGAAAAGAGGGAAAAAGAAGCTGCAGAGCAAGCGGCTAACATAAAACAGATGGCGCTCCTCTTCCAAGATATGGTAGGGATGATGTTACAGCCGGACCCTCCTGCTGAAGATCCTCCGATCGTCCTTGAAGACGACAGGGGAGAAACGTCAAATCATCCGCCGGCTCTGTCAACAGCCAAGAAGGAGGCAATCTCCAAAGTTGACCTAGACGAATATATAGCTCAGCAAATCCGGGTTCATCAGGCGAATGAAGCGGCTGGGCAAATTGTTAGAACCGGACGACCGTATCCGGGCTGGTATGACCAAATCAGTTACCCGCCAGGATATACGATCCCTAAATTCCACGTATATAAAGGGACAGGGAATCCGCATCAGCATGTCGCTCAATTCAGGGCCTTATGCGGCAATACTGGAGGCGATGATAAATTGTTGCTACGTCAATTCGTCGGCAGCTTAGCAGAAACAGCCTTTGAATGGTATTCGGAGCTACCTAACGACTCTGTCAAAACATTTGCAGAGATGGAACTGCTGTTTACACAAAGATTCGCGAGTGCTAGTGAACGCACCCCGATAACAGCACTGATAAATGCCAGGATAAGGCCAGGCAAAACGTGGGTCCAATACGCAACACGATGGCGAAACCTATGGTCGAAATGTGAACAACGCATAGAAGCGGCACCTGCGGTAGGCATGTTTGTGGGCACTCTCGATCCGCTGGCGACCATCTCGCAATTCATGATGTTCTTTAGGCCGACCACCTTCCAGGCCTTGATTGACAAATTAGCCCAAATGGACCAGATGGGCCATAGACCGTCTCCTCCAAAATCAGATTCCCGAGATGAGAAAGGAAAAGGGAAAGCGATCGTTGTCGCCAATGCTCAACGACAGTCGAGCAACTCAAAGCCGGTCGTTCGCCAAAACAACGTGCGTCCACGCCCATCCCTCGAAGAGAGGCTAGGACGTCCTTACTCGTTTCCTCAGAATAAAACGAGAAGACTGTTTGAGCTGGCGGTGCGTAACAGACTCATCAATCTGCCGAGTCCAAAGCGTCTGTCGCAGCCAGGCGATCTTAATAATCCCAATTATTGCCCTTACCACCAAACGGTAAGTCACCCGATTGAGGATTGTTTCGTCTTTAAGGGATGGATCGAGGATCAATACCTGCAAGGCAAGTTCGCGCTGTCTGAAAGCTGGAAGGTAAACCAACCACAGCCGCACTCTCCAAAGAAAACGGACACGCCGGGGGCAGCTTGTTCTTTAGTCAAGGATGAAAACAATGGAGAAAACTCATCGGATGAATCCGAAGACTACGCGGCGACTTGTCATATGATTTCTCATTCACTGACGGATGATAAAGAGGCTCCTTGCGCTGAGAAACCAATGGCGAATCCTGAGCCGGAGATTCTACAGCCATCAGACGAGTTGATCGATGTCTTCCTAAGTGAAATTCGTCTGAAAGCAAAAGCCAATCAAGAACGTGAAATGGCCATACTAGAAAGAACCAAGGTATTCCCGTCAAATCAAAAGCCATACACTGCGGGTAAAAACAAATTGAAGACGAGGAAACGGTTCGCCAAAGCTCTATAGTAGGAATGAAGCTACCGCCCTCTGAAGAAAATTCTTTCTCTGAGGTAGAGATGCACCCTAACTTCTGTTTATATCATCAGAAGATCATACATCCTACCGAAGACTGCGAGTCCTTTAACTGTTGGTGGCAAGGGTATGTCGCTCAAAAGCAACACTTCGACAAGACAAAGTGTGAAGCTTGTGGACATCGGAAAAATGCGATATATGAGCGCAAAGGAGCCGCCGCAAACTGTCATATAGCCGACTTCAAGGGATCACAAATTATCACCTTTGGAAGCGACTCTGACGAAGAAGCTATCCCCAACTCTTCCCTCGGAGAATCTATTTCAAAAATAAAGGAATTGAGAAGCTGCGAGAACTTTCAGCCATGCAATCGCATGCTACTCGGAAAAAATCCCGACCCCATAAGCAAGGGACCGAACAAGAAGAACAAAAGAAAAGGAAAAACGGCCCTCGTCGCCAGCGCTCAACAACAATCAGGTGACCCTAGACCGGTTGCTCGCCAAAGCAACAAGCGGCAATCTCTCCAAGAAATGTTGAAACGTCCTTACTCGTTTCCGCAAGATAAAACAAGGGGACTGTTCGAGCTGGCAGTGTGCAACAGACTAATCAATCTGCCGGCTCCAAAATGTCCGTTGCGGCCAGGCGATGTTAATAATCCTAACTATTGCCCTTACCACCAAACAGTAGGTCACCTGATCGAGGACTGCTACATCCTCAAAAATTGGGTTGAAGACCAATACCAACAGGGCAAGTTTGCGCTGTCTGAGAACTGGAAGGTGAGTCCGCCACAACCGCATGCTCCGAAGAAGATGGATAGGCCGGGGGCATCATGTTCATTCATGGAGAAGGACTCATAGACCGAAAAGTCAATAAACTAGATATTCTCCTCAAATACGGCGACAACGGACCGAAACGTCCTTAAACTAACAACGGACCGAGATGTCCTTAAACTAATGATGGACCGCAATGTCCTAAAACTTGCAAATGACCGAAATGTTTTTAAACTACTACCGCAGCATTCTCAGGCTGACGAGAATAAAAAAACAAAAAAAAACAAAAAAAATAAAATAAAACGGTATGTCCATAAGCAAAATGGGCACGGATGAAAACCCGAAAGGGCTCCGTGAGTAAAAACAGCAGGACTACCGGCGAGTGTTCGTGAAAACCCAAAAGGGCGCGACCTCGTTAAAATAAAAAAAAAAAAGAGAAGAAAATAAAGAAAAAAAACGGTATGTCCATAAGCAAAACGGGCATGGAGGAAAACCCGAAAGGGCTCCGTGAGTAAAAACAGCAGGGCTACCGGCGAGTGTTCGTGAAAACCCGAAAGGGCGCGACCTCGTAAAAAAAAATTAAAAAAAAAATAAAAAGAATAAAAAAAGAAAAACGGTATGTCCATAAGCAAAATGGGTACGGATGAAAACCCGAAAGGGCTCCGTGAGTAAAAACAGCAGGGCTACCGGCGAGTGTTTGTGAAAACCTGAAAGGGCGCAACCTCGTTAAGAAACACTTATAGGGTCCTCTCGACCCTGTAAAGAGAAACCACCTGCGTGAGATCCTTACGACTCACAAAGGAACAACACACTTAGGGATCCCCACGATTCCGAAGGAGAAAATACACTTGCGAGATCCTCACGACTCGTAAGAAGAACTCTCTTGTGGGACCCTTACGGCTCATAAGATTTGAAAGTCTTAAGTTGCAGAAACCTTAACCTGTTCTTAAGCAGCCCCCACAACCTTCGATATTGCCCTACAAGCGGCTCATAATGACCCTTGTATACAATCCACGGGCACGAATAAATATTTCCCTAACAAAGTCCCATCCGTGACTAGGGATATGCTTGTACAGCAAACAACACTTGTAAGTCCTCTCGACTTATAAGGAGAAAACCCTTTTGTAAGATCCTTACGACTTATAAGAGAACATGCACTTAGGAATCCTCACGATTCCCAAGGAGAAAACACACCTACAAGATCCTCACGATTTGTAGGGAGAAATACCTTTGTGAGACCCTTACGGCTCATGAAGTCGAAAGCCTTAGCCGACAGGACCCTTAATCCTGTCTACTAAGCCACCTTTGTTCCGGATCGACAGAGGCAAATGATGATTCGCTCCTGGCAATATTCCAGTTGTAGCGATGCTGATGCCTAAATCAGTATCAAATTCTAAGTCCTTTCACGGCAAATGATGATTCGCTCCTGGCAATATTCTAGTCGCAGCGATGCTGATGCCAAGATTGGTATCAGATCCCAAATCCCCTACTCGCAAAAAAAAAAAAAATCAACGAGCCCCAAGAAAAAAATGCATACGAAATTGCCGAAATGATGGGGCAACTTGCAAACAAAATCAGCAAGTAAAAATGTATGCATGCAAAAAGCCGAAATGATTGGGCAACTCGCAATAAAAAACAGCGAGTAAAAATAAAATAAACAGCCGAAATGATTGGGCAACTCGCAATAAAAAGCAGCGAGTAAAAATAAAGTAAACAGCCGAAATGATTGGGCATGGCGAAAAATAGCCGAAATGATTGGGCAATCGCGACCTTCGCGATATAAAAGCTGAAATGATAGAGAATCGCGGAAAGAATTAAAAAAATGAAAGAATGAAGTTTTTTGCCCTACAGGTGAAATCACATCGATCCCTGTATACAATCCAGGGGCACAGGTAAAGAGGGAACCATACCTTCCCAACAGGCTCCATCAGAAAGCGAAGCCAAATCTCGACGGTTCATAGACAACCTAGAGACAATCTCGACATTTGTCGCAATATTACAGACACGATGTCAACAAATGAAGCAAACGAAGATCTCGAGCTTCAGGGTCTCGACGTCAACATCGACAACTTAGAGACCACCAACGGTGTGCCTCCTCATTCCAGCAGGACACAGATATTACACCATCAAGCGGAGCGATGGTAAAATCCCAGCTTCACCTCAGCATTCGTCTCGATACAGTAGATGCAATGTCAATAACAGCGTTCCTCCGCAGTCTAGCAGGATGCAGATGCAACGTCAACGAAAGCCCCCATGGTCAGTAAAGCGGAGCGATGGCAAAATCCCAGCTTCACCTCAGCATTCGTCTCGATACAGTAGACGCAATGTCAATAACAGCATTCCTTCGCAGTCCAGCAGGATGTAGAAGCAATGTCAACAAAAGACCTCACGGTCGAAACGAGCGGAGCGATGGCAAAATCCCAACTCCATCTCAGCATTCGTCTCGTTACAGCAGACGCAATGTCAACAACGACATTCCTTCACAGTCCAGCAGGATATAGAAACAACGTCAACAAGAGACCCCATGGTCGAAACAAGCGGAGTGACGGCAAAATCCTAGCTCCACCTCAGCATTCGTCTCGACACAGCAGACGGAATGTCAACAACGGCGTTCCTTCGCAGTCCAGCAGGATGTAGAAGCAACGTCAACAAGACACCCCATGGTCGAAACAAACGAAGCTAAGGCCACATTCCTAGCTTCAACGTCTTTACGGTAACTCACATAAAACCGGAAAGACAATCGGAGATCATCTCGCACCAGCACAGAATGGTCACCACCTCGACGTCCGTCTTAATACAGCAGACGAGATGTCACACCACGACATTCATCTCGATACAGAGGACGCAATGCCAACAAACAAAGCAAAGGCCAAATTCCTAGCTTCAGGGTCTTAACGGCAAGTCATATAAAGCCTGAAAGACCACCGGAGATCATCCCACATGGAGTGGTCACCACCTCGACGTTCGTCTCGATACAGCAGACGCAACATCACCAAAAGGAGCCACGGCAAAATCCCTAGTTCCAAACCTCGACGGTTCATCAGCAACCTAGAGACAACCACGACATTCGTCTCGATACAGAGGACGCAATGCCAGCAAACGAAGCAAAGGCCAAATTCCTAGCTTCAGGGTCTTAACGGCAAGTCATATAAAGCCTGAAAGACTATCGGAGATCATCCCACACCAGCGCGGAGTGGTTATGACTCATCGGGGCTCTCCAAAATGAGCCTAACCTCAAGTAAAAAGCGGCATGGCAAATTCCTAGCACTTGCTCTTCCGACGGTCAAACTGCCAAGGAGGATTGCTTGAAGACGTCTTGTCCAGCCCCCGAAGGGATCAGAGACACGGCAGTCGCAGGGCTACTCGAACAGCACGATTGCCTATCGAGGACTATATCAGCTTATGCGACGGTACGATGGCCAAAACCCTAAGTACCACTAACCTTAACGGGCTTCTGTCGTAAAGAGCAGAGGTTAAATGCGACGTTAAGATGTTCTTGCGAGAAACGTTCGATTCGTCTCGACTTGTGAAAAATTGTCGAGGCGGCTCGACTCGTGAGATAAAGCCTTAGGCAGTGGGCATAAAAGAAGCCTGTTTCCTAAGCATTGGGACCCCGTAAGTTGGCCCAAAATGGTCTCTTGCATACCATCCACGGGTCTCACTCTCCAACATTGAACTTCGACAAGGAGGGAAACAACCGCTTACAAGTCCTCTCGACTCGTAAGAGGGAAAAATTCTCTTATAGGATCCTTACGACTTATAAGAGCAAACCACACTTAGGAATCCTCACGATTCCTAAGGAGAAAACCCACCTACGAGATCCTCTCGATACGTAGGGAGAAAAGTCTCTATGAGACCCTCACGGCTCATAGAGTTGAAAAGTCTTAGGCGGCAGATCCGAACCTGCGGCCTAAGCCATCGTTATCTTTTGGAAAAACTAAGTTATCTTCCAACTATATTTATCAAGACAGCATGCTGATAATAAAAGAAAGAGAGAGGCGACAAAAAAAAAACATCCGATTTGCATTTGATCAAACGTTCGAGACACACTCATCCATGCATGTACAGAAGTTTCAGAACAAGGGATAAGACAAGCTGAAATGGAAATTTTCTATTCATATCATAAAAATGGGTTCTTACAATTACGGAGAAATGGATAATAACATTATTAAAATGTTTACAAAGGTATAACCTCGAACCCAGGACATGGATTGAGGAACTCGAAAGCGACCCTATCTATAACTTTCCAGGCCTCGCGGACCATCCTGGTGTGCTTTCTTTCATGAGCACAAGCGTTAGGATCCTCCCTGATGTCTTCCACCCTCCGGTAAGCAGCGAGTATGGCAGACTGTTGGAAGACCTCGTGCAAGAGATCGACGAGACTGTCTCGCCGTCTCTTCGAGATAAAGTTCATCAGGTACACCGAGTGTACTTTATCCTCGGCGGCATCCAACGCCCTAAGCGGCACACCGGAACAGAATAGGGGAAGCGCTTCCCAGATGGCTCCCACAATAAGTTTCAGGAGGGAGGAACGTCGGGGAAGCAGTGGACCGTTATATGTGTCGAAGCGGCTCATGACTTCAGCACACTCCGCGTTTGTGAACTCTCGATTTTGAGAACGGCCAAGGCGGCGGATATCCCTGTAAGAGATGATCTCGTCAAGATTGTACATGTGGGCGTTCATTGTTTCTGTAAAAGAAAATCAACAAAAATTATCAGAAAGACTGATTAAGTAAAATGATATAATGCACTGAGGAATAAAATGTCATCTTTAACTTCCAAGATCCATGAAGATTCTTAAGAGTTCTTCTATATGATTTGGGAGGAGCAAAGCTCCATTAATGAAATGAGAAAATACCGGGAAAATCTTTTAGAGAGCAAAGCTCTATTAATGGAACCCTAATAGGGCTCTCCTTAGTCTTCTATAGACCCCCTTAGAGCAAAGCTCTACTAAGTGAAACCCTAAATGGGTCTTCTTTAGATCTGGGATCTATTGAGAGCAATGCTCTTAAAATTGATTTAATTTAATTAAAATTAATATTTTTTACCTAAAATTCTCTAAAGTTTGAACTTTTAAAAGTGTTTAAACAAAAGAGCATGGCTCTATGGTAATGGTGGAAAGATCCATCAATTTTATCTTTAGAGTTTTGGAATCTTGAAAAATCTATGAAAACTTATAAAACAAGATTTTTCTCCGTTTATCAGATCTAAAAAGATCTACATTTGATCTAAGAGCAATGCTCTGTTCATGGGTTAGAACCCATGGATCAGATCTCTGTGAATCTGTAAATTTTTTGAGAGCAAGGCTCTGTTGAAGAAACCCCAAAGGGGTTTTCCTCTAGATCAAAGATCTATAAGAGCAAGGCTCTGTCAATTAAATTAAATTTTAATTAATTTAATTAATTTTACCTAGAGTGATTCAAAAACTAGAACTTTGAAGTTCTCACAAGAGCAAAGCTCTGGAAGTTCTTAAGCAAGAGCAAGGCTCTAAAATTCAAATTCTTGAAATTGGTAAATAATTACCAAGGACCAAGGGTCCTATTTATAGACGCCTGCGTCTCTTCACCTGACCTCAATGATCCAACGGTCGGGGTCTTGCCACCGATGCACTCACGTGCGCGCCACGTGAGCGCAACGGTGGGGGGGAATTTGTTCCCCCAATCAGAGCAAGGCTCTGCTTGAATTTGAAAATTCAAATTTCGAAGCAACGCTTCAGTTCCCATGCGCTGCGCGCAACGCGCCACGTGTCAGAAGTTGACACGGCAGCACAACGCCCAAGGCAGTACGTCCAATCAGAGCAAGGCTCTTTAAAAAACATAAGCAACGTTCAATTGCGCAAGCGCAAGGCAGCGCGACACGTGTCTGCGCAGTTGCGCAAGCGCACCGCTGCGCAACACGTGTCTGCGCAGTTGCGCAAGCGCATCGCTGCGGGACACGTGTCTGCACAGTTGCGCAAGCGCTGTTGCGCAAGTGCCTCACTGCGCGACACGTGTCTGCGCAGTTGCGCAAGCGCTGTTGCGCAAGCCTTCCACTGCGCGACACGTGTCAAACACTGGGGAGTTGCGCAGAAACAGAATGAAATTTAATGAAATCTTTTCTGTTCTTGTTAAAACAAGAAGATTTCCTTCTGTAAATCAGGGGCCGTTGGATCAAAGATCCAACGGTGGGAAAAATTCCCCAAATCACTCAGGAAAGGATCTTTTTAACAAATTCAACTAATTTATGAGCATTATAAAAAGGACCCCAGACTTCATTTGATCATCATCAAGATCAGAAAGAAAACAGAGAGAATTCTTGAAGAACTTTGGAAGAACAAAAAAAAAAGGTAAAACCTTTTAAAAGAGAAAAATCTCTGAAGTACAGATCATTGATCTAAAAATCATTAATCTTCAATGAACAAATAAATAAAATAAAAATAAATAAATAAAAATAGTGCCTTGCACTTGTTATGAACCCTTGGTTCTCTGAGAAAAGGAAAAACAAGAGAGAAACTTGTTTTCCTTTGATCTAAATTTAGATCAAAAGTGCTCTGCACTTTTGTTCTTGAATCTAAAAGATTCTTGATGCTCTGCACAAATGCAATGCATTATTTAAAGGGCCTGGCCCAAATCAAATTGCAAAGCAATAAAAGGGCAGAGCCCTATCTGAATTAATATTCTATTTGAGCAAAGCCCAAGATAAATAAAAATTGGACTTAACCCAATCGTGGCCATAAGTCCTTAAATCAAATTGATTGAGCAAAATGGCTCTCCTGAATCAATTCACAACCGGTTCGAGGGTACATCTCCGAACTCCTTTGACATCCATCGTTGTAATTCTTCAACGACGTCAAAGAGGTGACGGGTCCCAACGACCACACATCACTATGGACTGCGGGGTCCTTAAACTCGTGGACCGAAACGTCCCTAAACTAATATTGGACCGAAACGTCCCTAAACTAATATCGGACCGAGACGTCCTTAAACTAACATCGGACCGAAACGTCCCTAAACTAACATCGGACCGAAACGTCCCTAAAACTAATATCGGACCGAAACGTCCCTAAACTAACATCGGACCACCACGTCCCTAAACTGGCACAATAGAGCCTAAATGCTCTTTTATCGGATCTAAACGGTCCCGTTAAGTTGATCTTAGTCTCAAACTGGACTAACGTATCCTTAACAAACGTTTAAGTTGATCTTAGCCTCAAACACGGCTAACGTATCCTTAAATATTCAAATGGATTATAAAACTCCCAATCAACTCTGGTTCGAGGGTACATCTCCGAGCTCCTTTGATACATGTCATTGTAATCCTTCAACGACGTCAGAGAGGTGACGAGTCCCGATGGCCATACATTAAATTAGTCACTACGTTGAGTTGATCTTAGTCTAAAACAGGACTAACGTATCCTTGACGAACGTTTAAGTTGATTTTAGCCGCAACGCGACTAATGCATCCTTAAACTGAAAACACCAAACCCAAATCTAAGTAAATACGGATTTGGACTAATCCACGTCCTACGGGCGACGGCATTACTCAGTCTCCGTATACAATCCACGGGCAACCACAAACAAAATGAACACACGCGACACGAAGTGAAATTCTGGAGAAGGAGAAAGTTGTTACCGCGATGCGGTAGCGTAATTAACTGCAGGGGCTTGCGCCTGCAGGGAAGAGCGTCCCCATAATCAAAAACCCCTCATCCTGAGGGGGAATCTGACGAAGTCTGCTACATCGGCCGCATCCGTCTAAACCTCCGATACACGGTGCCATAAATCAACTTGGCATCTTCGGAGAGGTGGACGGATAAAACCAAATAGCATCTGCCCTGAATCTCAGCGTCAGGCCATCGCGATCCTGTGCACCGCCATTCGGAGGGGAACAAGGATAATGACGGGTTGAACTTGACTAGGACTCTTTGATTTGTTGACCGTGTCAAGGTCACTTGGGTCCTAGGATTAAAAACACACATCGGGAGTTTCTAAAGAAACTGAAACTTGTCAGTTATGCGCATACCTTCTGGAGTGTGATAATGTGAGTGGATTCCATCACATTATCATGCGATGATAGTTGGATCCCTATTCCCACTGATGAGTTAGTTTACTCCTCGGGTGATCCCGACTAATTCTTCTTTCAGGTTTGGAGGAGAATTTGAGATTACAGTGGGAGGTTTCCTGATTGGATAAATTGATAACCATTCTGATCTAGGTTAAAATGCAAGCAGAGTGTTTCTTTTCTCTCTCTCTTTGGCAGCGACCATGGCCCGACCCTAGACAATGACTTAGTGTCCAAGTTAACCGAACTTTCTTAAAACACTGGCTTTTAGATTGTCAGAGTTGCATACCTCATTGCCACTCCTACTTTTACCCTTTTCTCCAAAACACCCCGTATTACTACGAACATCCACTTTCATTGGATAAAACCATCGTATGGTTATATACGAACTCGAAGGAACTTGTTCCAGATTCGAGGATGGTTTCCGGTTCTGGAGAAAATGAATAGGACTATTCAGTTGTCTTTTCTTTTTACCTTCTCACAGGTTGCGAGTGCTCCTTGGATTAGGACAGTACACCTATTACACTTATTAGATAGTCTTCTTCTAAAACATAGGCAGGTGCCGAACGGTAGGGAATGAAGAAAACTAATTAGCCTAACGAACGTTTACAGAAGGTATTAAGTAAAGACAAATAAAGGGATTACTAAGAGGGCAAAGTAAATTGCGACTGCTATTCACGACAAAACCAAGTATTTCATCGCCACTCCTACTTCACCTTTGTATTTCTCCGGAACACCCCGTATCACTACGAAAATCCACTGTTTATTGGATACTCCATCGTATGGTTATATACGAACTCGAAGGAACTTGTTCCAGTTCGGGGATGGATTCTGGTTCAGGAGAAATAGGAATAAAATTTATTCAGTTGTCTTTTATCTTTACCTTCTCTCATGTTACGAGTACTCCTAGGATTAGGAGAGTACACCCATTATGCTTATTGGATAGTCTTCTTCCAAACCATAGGCTGGTGCCGAACGGTAGGGAGGGAAGAAAACCATTTAGCCTAAAGGGGTGTACAGAAGGTAATGACTAAAGACATATAAAGGGATTTGGAGAGATGACAAAGAAATATACGGTTACAGTTGTGAATCTGATAATGGAAGAGGCATTACTAAGAATACCCGGATACCCCTTCGAAACATTTACATGTTTCAGTTTCACTATGTATTGTTAAAAGAAAACTGATTTCCTAATTAGTCCTTGCTCCAGGGTATGTATTTACCAGGTTTGATTCTCACATCTGTATGGTTTTACAGATGATGAGTGGGAGTAAGTTATTGGGAATTGGGTGATCATCCTCATTATATCGGGATTCGTTGTAATTTGTGATATTTGAGGAAATCACCTGGGTTGTTTACCGGACGACAAATATTTGGTTTTGAATATCTGTTGTTATGCACCAATTTAAAATTGATATATCTGTACGTTTATTTTTTATAAAGTGAGATATAACTTTTTGAAATTATGTCTATGACATATACCTATATAGTGGATGGCTAGGTAAGGAGCATTAAACAGCGGTGTAATTCTTCTTAACCATAAGTACAGTTTTCAACCTACGACACACGGGGAATGAGTTATTAGACTTAGGGGACTTATACAGAGTATTGTTTTTTGTCCAGTGTCCATGAGGACAGAGGGTTGGTACTCGTACTATATTCTGCTTACTTGTGACTTCTCTAGCTCTTAGACATGTGTTTCGTAGAAATGCAAGGTCTAACTTTTGAGAAGTTATAGGCATAAGAATAAAGTAGAGAACCAGGCGTTGCAAGTATCAGGATTCTTCAAGGTGATCGAAGATGTAGATACTTGTGTATAGTATACAGTTGATAGTAATGATTAAGAGAACTTGCTTCTCTTTCAGGTTACTCATATCTGGATGTATTCCTAAGTTGAGTAATGCTGATCGGCCTCTCTCCATTTAGTTGACATGCACTGGAGACAGCTGCATGATTTGAATCTGGTTCCAATTAAATCGGTGACTCTGTTTCTATATTGGATATAGAGTAGTTCATATTTTAACATTGTTAAGGTACGGGGAGTTGTCCGGCTTATGCTTAAAACCAGACTCTGGATAACTCAAGTCACGTTTCTGTAATGGCTGTTTGTGGGTTGACCCGGGCTATGACGATGGTTGACTTTCTACCATCTGGAAGATCAATAGTGATATTGTTCTTGACTCGCCACAGTTTTAGTAAAATGGATTTTTTCAGAAAACAGTAGTGGGAGTATGGTAGAACTGGAAGTGATTCTAGAACCGCAAACGATTACTGAAAATTGGATAAGAACCTAAAGATTCGATCTTGTTTGACATTCCATTGGCCACTCCGCAGATATAGTGGGTAACCTCAAGCGCTCGAGAGGTATTTCGGTATGCTCAAATACGGTGACAGGGAGGTTCTTGTTTACCCGAATTTGACACTACTGTTGTTCCAGGCTATGAGACACGGCAGGAGGATGAGTATAGCGTCGTTCTAAACTAGCCTTAGAAGTGTACGTGTATATGACTCTGCCAGAGGGTTGTTGTAGTCAATGGGAGCAGCGGAAGAATAGTGGACAAGTAGCTTATGTCTATTTATAGACTAAAGCAGATATAGTGGAGATAGATCATCTATTTCTGATATGACAGTTATAGGTTTGACTTCATCAGAATAGGGGATGGATCTGTTAAAGATGATAGTAGGGTGTGATGTCCTGGTATTTGGATGACATACACAGAGTAGGAAGTGATATTCCTATACTACGATCGGTTATACTTTGGTTGTCACACAGTGGTTTCTCCACATAGGATATAGATATAATATCTGACATTCTGGTTACTAGATCAATGGTTTTTGTAACGTTTTAGAAATCGTTATGCGAATTTTTCCGTTTTAACCCGACTGTGTTCAAACGACCATATAGACTTGCCAGCACCTAGTTTAGCTAAAATAAAGCTAGTGCGCAATCTTTGGGGATATATGGGACGTTTTGGTTCAATTTGAATTTTTCCCAATTTTAATTTTATTTTAATGCGGTATTCACATTTTGGGAAATTTCTCTTTAGCGGTTTTTTCTTCAATTTTTCTTGTGTAATCCAAAACCTTCTCACATATCTAGATATTTGTTGTGAATTTTGATTAAAGATAAAGAAAAGAAAAGAAATAGATTTGTAGATGCATGCATGTGTGCATGTGTAGTATGAATGCAATTAATGGCATTTATTGTTGGTAATTGCTAGGAAACCCCTCACAAAACACTCCCCTCACTCACTTGGCCGAGATCCCTTATCCCTCTACCGCCCTTGCACTTTTCCTTCTCGTTTTTTATCAATCCAAACTCAAAATCCCAAAAATTCCCAAGTATATCACAAAAATACCAAAAGTCTTGCTTTTTTCCTCTTTCTTTCACTTGGAGCTAGGAAAGCTTGAAGCTTGTGAGAAAGATTGTTAGGTATAACCCCTATACTATTAAATTAGAGTTTTTATGTTGTTTTGTTCGTTGGTTATAGCGTAGAACGCTTTTTATATCGATTAGTGCGATATCGGGTTTTTATGTCTTTTTAGAGCTTTTAATACCTGCTGTGTTCTGGAGAATTTAGTAAGTGACCAAACATAATTATAGAGATGTACTAGTGAACCTGAGACACAACCTGAGAGACGGGGACCACCCCACCGTCCGGGGCCGGCCACCCCTAAGGCGAGGTCCGGCGACGCCGGCGAAGTAGAGAGCATCTTGGGTATGGCTTCTGTGGGTTGTTGTCTGCTGTTGGCTAGGGGTGTTTGGTACTGTTTACTTTTTTAGTAAATTCAGTATGCAAAATCTGGGATCGTTTACCTATAATCTAGTATTTTGTGTCCGCGTGATACGTATTGCGACACGAGTCGTGAGCTTGTGCTGCTGCTGTACTCAGTTAGGTTTTGAGGTATCATGACACACGTTAGCCACTAGACGTACACTCGCGAGTTAGTTTAGTGTGTTGGTGCATTTTTGAATATGTAGTTTTGCATTATATTTATCGATTCTGAGATGTTCGCACTATTTCTTGTGTTTGTAAAATTATAGCATCGCAAGCGGGGACTTCGGACGCTGCGAACAAGAGGAAGCAGGTGGTCGGATTCTCATAGCTGGAGACCATTTGTGAGTAGATTTAACATCTATGGGGAAATCGCCCGTATGGCGTTATGCGTCGGGGTGAATATGATATGTTACCTGCATAGTATTTGCATATTAGTTACTTTCATATGAATGTCATTGCATAGCATTATCTGTCGTACCTTTAGATATAATACATTACAGACGGTTCATGTTGCACGAGCACTAAATATTATGCTACACCCACATCGTCGGTAATTTCCATGAAAAGCATAAACCACCTACATACGTGATACGATAGTGGATATGGATAGTTGAGGTAGTAACCCTTATCCCATTGTGCATATGATATATTGTTGACACCTGCATATGTGATATGGTAGTAGATAGGAATGATTAGAGTAGTAACTCTTATTCCCTTGTGCATATGAAATATTGTGGCCACATACATACGCGACATTGCATTGGGCAGGAATAGTTGAGGTAGTAACCCTTATTCCATTTCACGTTAGGCAGAGAGGCCTTTGCTTTTAAGTGGGTTTGCGGTTATCTGCTTGTACATTGTTTATCTTTTTGTTGGATCTAGTATTCTCCATCTACCACTGTTTGTATATGACTTAGAGACGACTTGTAAGGATTCACTGTTGTATTATTTTGGTGACTTTGGGTGCCGTGCTCGTGGGAGCCGGTTATGATGGGAAGTTTACCTCTTTATACAGTTTCCTTTATATTCTTCGCTTCGGCGTCGTATACTTGTTGTGGTGATTGTCTCCGCCGTTGGGCGTGATTTTGCTCCCATTTGGGATGCTTTATATATTATCTATGTTGTACCCGTTTTCGGGGCTAGTTTTTACAAAGGAGGTGCTGCCGAAATTTTCAAGAAAGAAAACTAGAGTTAGAGATTTTACTTGAGATTTCCAAATGTTAAAGCTATGTTTTCTCCGTTGATCCAGATTTGGGTGGTTTAGATTTCTGGGTTTCGGCTTACTTGAGTTCCGTACGCCTGTAGACGTTACGTAGTTTAAGTGCCGGTTACGGGCCAAACTTGAGTCTTGACAAAGTTGTTATCAGAGCGTTAGGTTTTACCTTTCAGAGTATAGGATAACCTTGGTATGATGGAGTAGGTAGCTTAAGCAGAGTGACATAGCGTGTGTATGTTCCGCGGCATACTTACGACACGGTTCTCCGCCTAAGTGACCTTAGGACTTATTGATTGATATTCTTCCATGATGATATACATCTTTTTGATTCGATTTCCGTTTCCTTATCGAATCTTGTTTCAATTTCCAGCCCATATGCCGCCGAAGACTACTAGGGCACAGAGAGCGGCCGCGAGGGCCGAGGTCAGAGTTGACTCGCCTGAGACGAGGACTGACCAGGGAGGTACGCCCGTCATACCGGAGCACATTGCTATGATTGGAGCTGGTATGCAGGATCTGCGCCAGATTGTGGGGACTTTGGTAGAAACCATCCGAGCGCAGGGGTAGGCAGTTGTTCCACCCGCTGCAGGGACTACGATGGTACCTACTGTTCCGGCAGTCGCAGTTGCAGCTCCGGAGGTTATTGCTGTGTCACTGACGGATTTTATGAGGCTGAGGCCTCCAGCGTTTACTGGCACAGATGTTACTGAGGATCCGCAGTCGTTCATCGACCGGATGGCCAGGATTTGTCGTTCACTCCGATGCTCCAATATGAGATGGGTGGAGTTTGCCAGTTTTCGTCTGGAGGGTCTAGCCCAGAAGTGGTGTGAGTCCTTGGAGAGGGGCAGAGCCGTTGGTCTTGCTCCAATGACCTGGGCTGAGTTTGTGACGGTGTTTCTCACCCGTTTTCTTCCACCGAGCGTCAGGGATGCGCGAGCGCGCAAATTTGAGTCGTTACATCAGACTCCGGGGATGACGGCGTCTGAGTATGATGTGCTATTTACCGAGCTGTCAGTGTATGCTCTGTACCTGGTGGCGACTGAGGAGATGAGGGTGAAGATGTTTGTTTGAGGCTTGCTTACCCAGTTGTTCCTAGCCATCAGCATTCAGCATTGCGACACATATGCTGCAGCTGTCGATCCAGCTCTATTGGTGGAGGAGCGTCTAGCTGAGTCATCGGTTGTTCTAGAACCGAAGAGGACTCGTACAGATGTATCAGCACGGAGACAGAGGTTTGCACGCCGAGGCAGAGTTCTTTTAGACTCGGGGAGTAGCAGAGACGTGGGACGTAGCCAGTTATTCAGTTCTTATTCCAAGGAGGGCCAGCGACCTTCTTATGGATGCTTCGGGTGTGGCAGTCTACATCACCTTGTTCGGGATTGTACCGTGGTGCGTCAGAGAGGGCCAGCAGTACCCCAGGTTACCTTACCACCTTCTCCGCCTCTGAGAGCGTTGCCTCTTATTTCTGTAGTTGCGCCGCGTCAGACTCCTGCTCAGAGAGGTCATGGTCGCGGTGGTTTTGTGCCGAGAGGACGAGGTGGCAGAGGCAGGGGACAGCCAGTAGCCGGTAGAGGACAGGCTAGGGTTTTTTCCTTGACTCACCAGGACGCTCAGGCGTCCAATGCTGTGGTTTCAGGTACCCTTTCTGTATATTCTTTTTGGTCCGGGATCTACGCATTCATATGTTTCTACGCACTTCGTGCCGAGGTTAGGCCGAGAGTCGTGTTTACTAGATCAGCCACTTATCGTGACTACTCGGGTGGGAGAGTCGTTTGTTGCGCGACATGTGTTCTGATCGTGTGTTGTCCATTTAGGAGTCAGAGATCTGTCCGTCGACTTGATCCTTCTTCAGATGTTGGACTTCGACGTTCTGTTGGGCATGGACTGGCTAGCTACTTTCTATGCGTCCGTGGACTGCCGCGAGAAGACAATTAGATTTTGTTTTTCCGGAGAGTCAGTGTTTGTTGTGCAGGGGGATCGTGGTGCCGCCCCTCACAGTATGATTTCTATTATGTGCGCTAGTCGGCTTTTGAGGAGGGGATGTCGGGGATTCTTGGCTTACATTCATGATACTGGGGCCACAGTAGAGTTGTTGGACCAGGTTTCTACCGTGCAAGAGTTTCCCGATGAGTTACCTGGGTTGCCGCCAGAGCGCGATATTGAGTTCTGCATTGATATGATTCCTGGCACGGAGCCTATTTCTATACCGCCTTATCGGATGGCTCCGGCGGAGCTTAGAGAGCTTAAAGATCATTGCAGGAGTTGCTTGATTTGGGACTTGTGCGTCCGAGTGTTTCGCCGTGGGGAGCTCCTGTTTTGTTCGTCAAGAAGAAGGACGGCAGTTTGAGGCTATATGTGGATTATCGTCAGTTGAACCGAGTTACGTTGCGGAACAGGTATCCTTTACCCTGTATTGATGATTTATTTGATCAGCTCCAGGGTGCAAAACATTTCTCAACGTTTGATTTGCGTTCGGGTTATCATCAGTTGTGGGTTCAGAATGACGACATTCCGAAGACTGCTTTTCGTACGCGTTATGGGCATTATGAGTTTTTGGTGATGTCGTTCGGACTCACTAATGCGCCAGCAGCGTTCATGGATCTGATGAACCGGATTTTCAGGCCGTTCCTCGACCAGTTTATTATAATGTTTATTGATGACATACTGGTCTACTCTAGGAGTTGTGAGGAGCATGAGCAGCACTTGAGGATTTCTTTGCAGATATTGAGAGAGCACCAGCTGTATGCTAAATTCTCAAAGTGCGCGTTTTGGCTTGATAGAGTTGACTTCCTGGGTCATGTGGTGAATGGTGATGGTATTCTTATGGACCCGTGGAAGATCGAGGCTGTACAGCTTTGGCCCAGACCTGTATCGGTGACTGAGGTCCGCAGCTTTTTGGGCTTAGCTGGTTATTATCGCCGTTGTGTGCAGGATTTCTCGAATATCGCTGCACCGCTGACTGGACTGACCCAGAAGGGAGTTCCTTTTCTCTGGACTGATGCGTGCGAGTAGAGTTTTCAGCAATTGAAGACTCGATTGATGACGACACCAGTTCAATCTTTACCTTCTGGATCGGGCAGCTATGTTGTTTATTGTGATGCTTCTAGAGTGGGGCTCGGCTGTGTTTTAATGCAGCATGATAGGGTGATTGCGTATGCTTCTAGGCAGCTGAAGAAGTACGAGCAGAATTACCCCACTCACGATCTTGAGATGGCCATGGTAGTCTTTGCGTTGAAGATTTGGAACACTACTTGTACGGAGAGTCGTGTCAGATCTTCACGGATCACAAGAGTTTGAAGTATATATTCCAGCAGCGGGATCTGAACCTGAGACAGCGCAGGTGGATGGAGCTAGTGAAGGATTATGATTGTGAGATCCTTTATCACCCAGGCAAGGCGAATGTGGTAGCTGATGCTTTGAGTCGTAGGCCCGGGGGTAGCTTGTCCCAGTTGAGCACAGTTTAGCGTCAGTCGTCTGCAGATTGGCAGCTCTTGTGTGATAGTAGAGTGCAGTTCGAGTTCACCTCCACTGGGGGACAGTTTTCTCATGTCCGCGCCCGTCCACAGTTATTTGATCGTATCCGTGAGGCGCAACCCAGTGATGCCCGTTTGTCCGAGATTCTTGAGCTTGTTCGACAGGGTACAGTTTCGGAGTTCATGATTGATGACCAGGGTGTGCTACGATGCGGGATTCGCTTGTGTGTACCAGATGCTGCTGGGTTGAGACGCGAGATCCTAGAGAAAGCACATCAGTCGGCCTTTAGCGTTCATCCTGGTTCCACCAAGATGTACCGTGATTTGAGAAACTTTTAATGGTGGGAAGGGATGAAATGCGATATTTCGGACTTCGTTTCGAGGTGCCTGACTTGTCAGCTAGTCAAGGCTGAGCATCAGAGACCGGCTGGAGAGTTGCAGCCTTTACCCGTTCCGGAGTGGAAATGGGAGCAGATTTCCATGGACTTCATTGTGGGTCTACCTAGGACCAGTAGGAGGTATGACTCCATTTGGGTGATTGTTGACCTGTTGACGAAAGCGGCTCACTTCCTTCCAGTGAAGACCACTTTCGGGTATGCTCAGTACGCTCAGCTATATATTGATGAGATTGTGTGTTTGCACGGTGTTCCTACATGCATAGTGTCCGACAGAGGCACCCAGTTTACTAGCCGTCTTTGGCAGAAGCTTCAGGAAGCCTTGGGTACCCGGTTGAGTTTTAGCACCGCTTTTCATCCGCAGACCGATGGTCAGTCGGAGCGGACTATTCAGACTCTGGAGGATATGCTCCGTGCATGTGTGCTTGATTTTAGTGGCAGTTGGGATCGTCACTTGCCATTGATTGAGTTCTCCTACAACAACAGCTTTCAGGAGACTATTCAAATGGCACCTTTTGAGGCCTTATATGGTAGGAAGTGCCGATCGCCAGTCTGTTGGACCGAGCTTAGTGAGAGTCAGCTAGTTCAGGAGACTACGGAGAAGATCCAGCTGATTCAGGACAGGATGAGAGCAGCCCAGTGCAGGCAGAAGTCTTATGCCGACGTTCGTCGTCGCAGACTTGAGTTCGCAGTTGGGGATCATGTATTCCTAAGGATTTCTCCGATGAAGGCCGTTATGCGATTTGGAAGGAGGGGGAAGCTCAGTCCCAGATTTGTAGGTCCTTTCGAGATCCTTGAGCGAGTGGGTTCAGTTGCTTATCGTTTAGCGCTCCCGCCTAGTTTTCCGGATGTTCACCCCGTTTTCCATGTGTCGATGCTTCGTAGATATCTTCATGATCCTTCTCACATGATTCAGCATGAGACCGTTCAGCTTGAGCGCGATCTTTCGTTCACCGAGCAGCCGGTAGTTATTTTGGATCGGCAGGTGAAGAGACTTCTGTCAAGGGTTTTGCCGTCTATGAAGGTTCTATGGCGTAGCCCTACTAGTGAGGAGATCACTTGGTAGGCCGAGAGCGAGATACGGAAGAAATTCACTCATCTCTTTGAAAGTACGCTTAGCAGTTAATTTTAATTCGGGGACCGAATTTCTATAAGGGGGGAGATAGTAACGATTTAGAAATCGTTATGCGCATTTTTCCGTTTTAACCTGACTGTGTTCAGACGACCATATAGACTTGCCAGCACCTACTTTAGCTAAAATAAATCTAGTGCGCAAGCTTTGGGGGTATATGGGACGTTTTGGTTCAATTTGAATTTTTCCCAATTTTAATGTTATTTTAATGCGGTATTCACATTTTGGGAAATTTCTCTTTAGCGGTCTTTTCTTCAATTTTTCTTGTGTAATCCAAAACCATCTCACATATCTGGATATTTGTTGTGAATTTGGATTAAAAATAAAGAAAAGAAAAGAAATAGATTTGTAGATGCATGCATGTGTGCATGTGTAGTATGAATGCAATTAATGACATTTATTGTTGGTAATAGCTAGGAAACCCCTCACAAAACACTCCCCTCACTCACTTGGCCGAGATCCCTTCTCCCTCTACTGCCCTTGCTCTTTTCCTTCTCATTTTATATCAATCCAAACTCAAAAATCCTAAAAATTCCCAAGTATATCACAAAAATACCAAAAGTCTTGCTTTTTGCCTCTTTCTTTCACTTGGAGCTAAGAAAGCTTGAAGCTTGTGAGAAAGATTGTTAGGTATAACCCCTATACTGTTAAATTAGAGTTTTTATGTTGTTTTGTTTGTTGGTTATAGCGTAGAATGCTTTTTATATCGATTAGTGCGATATCGGGTTTTTAAGTCTTTTTAGAGCGTTTAATACCTGCTGTGTTCTGGAGAATTTAGTAAGTGACCAAACAAAATTATAGAGATGTACTAGTGAACCTGAGACACCACCTGAGAGACGGGGACCATCCCACCGGCCGGGGCCGGTGACCCCTAAGGCGAAGTCCGGCGACGCCGGCGAAGTAGGGAGCATCTTGGGTATGGCTTCTGTGGGTTGTTGTCTGTTGTTGGCTAGGAGTGTTTGGTACTGTTTGCTTTTTTAGTAAATTCAGTATGCAAAATCTGGGATCGTTTACCTATAATCTAGTATTTTGAGTCCGCGTAATACGTATTGCGACACGAGTCGTGAGCTTGTGCTGCTGCTGTACTCAGTTAGGTTTTGAGGTATCGTGATGCACGTTAGCCACTAAACGTACACTCGTGAGTTAGTTTAGTGTGTTGGTGCGTTTTTTAATACGTAGTTTTGCGTTATATTGAACGATTTTGAGATGTTCGCACTATTTCTTGTGTTTGTGAAATTACAGCGTCGCAAGCGGGGACTTTGGACGCTGCGAACAAGGGGAAGCAGGTGGTCGGATTCTCATAGCTGGAGACCATTTGTGAGTAGATTTAACATCTACGGGGAAATCGCCCGTATGGCGTTATGCGTCGGGGCGAATATGATTTGTTAGCTGCATAGTATTTGCATATTAGTTACTTTCATATGAATGTCATTGCGTAGCATTATCTGTCGTACCTTTAGATATAACACATTACTGACGGTTCATGTTGCACGAGCACTAAATATTATGCTACACCCACATCGTCAGTAATTGCTATGACACACAAAAACCACCTACATACGTGATACGGTAGTGGATAGGGATAGTTGAGGTAGTAGCCCTTATCCCATTGTGCATATGATATATTGTTGACACCTACATACGTGATATGGTAGTGGATAGGAATGATTGGAGTAGTAACTCTTATTCCCTTGTGCATATGAAATATTGTGGGCATATACGTACGTGACATTGCATTGGGCAGGAATAGTGGAGGTAGTAACCCTTATTCCATTTCACGTATACCTTACTATAGCTATATGGTACATCTTGCATACATATTGACATGTACGCCCACATAGCCTATTATGGTTACATGTATATCATGCACTCATATTGACATGTACACAGCATGTTTTTGCTATAGTTGTATGTACCCCAAGTTGTATTGTTTTGATATTTGGTATCGAGTTGTTGGTTATTGAGCTTATGAAATGCATCATAACCACTTGCTTACATGTAGATACTTAAACCTTGCTACACTTACATGTACACCTCATATGATGCTGTATTTGTTTTTGGAGGATTTTGGGAACCGCAAGATATATTTTAAAAGCTGGATTTATTTATAAAGCGGTTTTCCCTTTATATGCTCATATTGACGTTTTATGTTGCATATATCAGTTTTATATGGATTTTACGCATTGAGATATGGATTTCACATGATTTATGGATTTGAGAACCGTAGGGGTATTTCAAGAAAACTATGTATTGTTTGAAAACCCGGTTTCTCTTGATATGATATTTCAGTGAGTCCACCATGTGATTTCTCGGTTCTGAGATTTGGCTTGTGATACCCGATTCGAGGAGCAGGAGGCACCGTCTGCGGGTACATGGTGGACCTGGTATGGTACCCCTGGGCGAATGGTGATTTCGTGGAGTAGACGATAAGCCTGGTGGTGGGACCACTACCTACCGGTGATTTTATTTGGACTCGGCGGTTATCGTGGGGATATCGACCGGAGTGAGGTATGACATATCGTCAGGGCCAGTCATTGTGACAGCGCCTGAGTTATGAGGATTTACGTGTCGATGTTAGACACGGGTTTCATGGTGTTTCGAGTGTCGGTGTTAGACACTCAGGTTTCCAGGGTTTTTACGTATCGTCGGTGGACATACGTGGTTGATATCCTTATATATATATACTTACAGGTATATGTTTTCATGATGTTTCGGGTGTCGGTGTTAGACACTCAGGTTCCATGAGACTTACAGGATGTGAGGGCCGATCTGTGGATGCAGTGCCTGAGGATTTGGGATTTGATGTGTCAGTGAGGGACACTGGTATTTTTCCATGCTGATGATTTTGCATGAGATTTTATTATATCATCCCACACACTCAGGATTACACTCAGGATTATGTTGATATGCATTGCTTCATGTAGTTGTAGTACCCTGATGATGTACCTTTACATGATTATTGCATATTCACTTATCATACTTATGCTATCGGATTACATGTGATAGATAGATCGCTGTTCGTGCATACCTGCGATTACAGTATGATGTTAATTACTATTCACGAGTTGGCAACTCACCCCCGTTGTGCCGCAGTGTTTTGCAGGACTTTCCCTCAGAGTAGTTGCGGCAGGGCGTCTTATCATCTCTACTTTTGCGGATACTGCTACGTTAGGCGGTGAGGCCTTTACTTTTAGGTGGGTTTGCGGTTATCTTTTTGTACATTGTTTATTTTTTTGTTGGATCTAGTATTCTCCATCTACCACTGTTTGTATATGACTTAGAGACGACTTGTGAGGATTCAGTGTTGTATTATTTTGGTGACTTTGGGTGCCGGGCTCGTGGAAGCCGGTTATGTTGGGAAGTTTACCTCATTATACAGTTTCCTTTATATTCTTCGCTTCGGCGTCGTATACATGTTGTGGTGATTGTCTCCGCCGTTGGGCGTGATTTTGCTCCCATTTGGGATGCTTTATATATTATCTATGTTGTACCCATTTTCGGGGCTAGTTTTTACAAAGGAGGTGCTGCCGAAATTTTCAAGATAGAAAACTAGAGTTAGAGATTTTACTTGTGATTTCCAAATGTTAAAGCTATGTTTTCTCCGTTGATCCAGATTTGGGTGGTTTAGATTTCTGGGTTTCGGCTTACTTGAGTTGCGTACGCCTGTAGACGTCACGTAGTTTAAGTGCCGGTTACGGGCCAAACTTGGGTCGTGACAGTTTTAGATCTAGATTTGGGTAGTTTCCCAATCTGGGTACTTAGACAGCATTCTAAAGGTGTTTTAGAATGGACGACTCCTGGTACGGTAGTTGAAAGGTTCCTAGGCACTCTCAAGAGGTCTCACAAGGCATCAACCATGCCAATTTCAAATTTTACGGTGCCGAGAAACCCTAGACTAGATCGTTGACTAGAAATTTAGGCGAAATACGAATCTAGTTAACAATTTAACTAAAGATCATAAGCTACAACCTTTGTAGATCCGGATATCCACTTCCTTAGCTCCACGTAGGCTTCCTCTCGCTGTCCATCTTGAATCCCGAACTCAATTGTCGGCTTCATCGGGAAAATGGGCTGACTAGGTCGTCGGCTTCGTGCCGAAGATGATCTACGTCGAGGCATCGCAAGTTCAAGCTCCGACATCACAAATTTGTGAAACTTGTGAAGAAAACACCCAAAACAACTTGGCAAGAGGTAGAGGGTGAAGAAATAGGAGGTGGGTTCACTTTAGAATTGGATTTCTCTTACTTTAGCTCAAGTTGCCATTGATGGACCTTAAGCTTTTCTTCTTGAAGATGAAGAAGAAGATGAAGCTAGAAATATGATAAGTGTTTTGATAAATGAAAATAAATCAATACTTATCATTCACTAACTAAGGTTAAGTGTAGAGAATAGACCATGGTTACTTGAGAGGGTTAGGGTTAAGCATGATGACAAGAATGGTTACAAAAGTCAAAGCTTAATGAAGCTTCAACTTAAAACAAAGAAAGCCACCATTCTCATCATAATCCTTTTCAAATAAATAAATAAATAAATAAATGAATATGAAAAACCCTAATCAACACTTAACCATGGTTTTAATTCTTTACACTTAACAAAGTGATCAAGTATCATCAAACATGATACAAATATGAGCACAAAAGTATATCACATATACTTCTTGCACATCAAGTGAGAAAATCCATATAAAGTGAACCAATACTAGTTAATGCAAAGTAATATATCAAATATATAATTATACATTACATCATTAAATCAACACTTGATTTAACGATCCGGTCATATCGCATATAACCGACTAGTATCCTATGTATCGGCTTATCGAATCAATCCTTGATTCGATATCTAGGTTATATCGAATATAACCAATCGATACATCCATCGCGAGAATGAAATACGGTATCACATACACGCATTATTCTCGGTCCTGCACATATCTCATATGCGCTCCTATTTCGTTTCGCTTGAGCCAGGAAACCTCTGTGTAGGACTCTAAAGACTCGTCAATACGCCGGTAGCAGATGATGATCATATCAAGCACCCACAAGCCGCAAGCGGTCTTCTAAACGTAACGGCCATCCGGGTATTGAGCGATCAGAAGATCGACGAGCTAGCCCGCTCACACTCCTGTGAATCCAACCTGTAACACTTACCGTACAGTCCGGTCTGTTTGTCTGATACGTCGCATATTAAGTCTAGGGGTGGTAAACGTCAGACCCCAATAACCGATAAGTCGTGCCGATGTGAGGCTCATAACGGGTCGAGAAACTACTGGTAACACTTACCAGCAAATCTCTGATCAGCCCTGACCAGGGACTTCCCTGTTACGGCCAATCGAGCACAGCGCAACATCAACCCCCAATACCGGGAGAGACGAAACCCCTCCTATCGCTCATTGCCTCCATGTGACTCGGGACTGTACCCAAAGACCACCATTTTGCACGCCCTCATGGACGTGGTAAGGTGGAGATCAAAGCACAATGGGAATCACACAAGACTCTATGACGATCTCGGGTCTACAGACTAACCTGTACAAGTGTCACCTGAGAACTGCCATCTGACGTGAGGTATAATACCATCTGGGAGTTCTCGGCGAGTCCGTCCAGTGTACCCAGTCTCCACTGAGCACCCGTATACGATCTCTGATGTCAAACATCAATGGATATGGGATCATCCATCGCCCATCTCATGGGTCGAGAAGCGTATACGCTAGTCTACACTGGTATATCGATGCCCTGTCTCGATACACCCACGACTAGGGACCTTGAAGGATGTACTTATCGACTACCATGTCCCCACTAGTATGATCTGCATCATAGTCTAGGTAGTCAAGTACACATCCTAAGGGCTTTATCAACATGTAACTATAAGACAGTTTAAAGAGATAAGTGTACATGTTAAGATAAAGAGCAACCAGATAGCATACTATCATATCGAGCAAGAAAGTCATCTCTATATATGTCCAAGCATCCAATATAATATACATCATCTGTACAATACTGGCCTCTAGGGCATACATACGACTAACAATCTCCCACTTGCACTAGGGCCAGCTGCTGTAGTATCGCATACCGAGTATCCCGAAGAGTCTCTCAAACTGTATCTGGGGAATGGCCTTCATGAGTGGATCCGCCGTGTTGTTCTTCGTGTCAACCCTCCTGACCTCGATCTCCCGGCGATCAACTATCTCCCGGATCAGGTGATACCGCCTCAGAATATGCCTGGATCGCTGATGGGACCTGGGTTCCTTGGCCAAAGCCACCGCTCCATTGTTATCACAATACAAAGGTATTGGATGCTCAATGGATGGAACCACTCCAAGTTCAGTAATGAACTTCTTGATCCAGATAGCCTCTTTGGCAGCATCGTTGGCAGCGATGTATTCAGCCTCCATCGTTGAGTCTGCCACGGTTTCCTGCTTGGAACTCTTCCAGCTAACCGCCCCTCCGTAAAGGGTAAAGACAAATCCCGACTGCGACTTAGAGTCGTCCTTATCACTCTGGAAGCTCGAATCGGTAAAGGACTCCACTTGGAGTTCTCCGTTACCATACACCAAGAGCATCTCTTTAGTCCTTCGCAAGTACTTGAGAATGCTCTTCACAGCTGTCCAGTGACTCTCTCCAGGATCAGCTTGATACCTGCTCACTACACTTAGTGACTATGCAACATCGGGTCTGGTACATAGCATCGCGTACATGATAGAGCCTACAGCCGAAGCATAGGGTATCCCTTGCATGCGAGCTCTCTCCAAATCAGTCTTAGGAGACATCTCTTTGGAGAGAGTGACTCCAGAGATCGTGGGCAAGTTCCCACGCTTGGATTCTTCCATACTAAACCTCTTTAGTATGGTGTCAATGTACCTGGATTGGGACAATCCCAATATCCCTTTGGATCTATCTCTATAGATCCTAATTCCCAATATGCAGGAGGCATCACCAAGATCTTTCATTGAGAATCTTTGTGATAAGAAGAGCTTGACCGCTTGCAGCATAGGAATATCATTTCGTATCAAGAGTATGTCGTCCACGTACAATACGAGGAAGACAACCTTACTCTCTGCTACCTTCTTGTAGATACAAGGTTCATCTGGGTTTTTGACGAAATCAAACTCTTTGATTACGACGTCAAAGCAGATGTTCCAACTCCGCGATGCTTGCTTTAATCCATAAATGGATTTAAGCAGCTTGCACACCTTCCCGCTGCTCCCACTGTCTACGAAGCCCTCTGGCTGAGTCATGTACACGCACTCTTCTAAATCACCATTTAGAAAGGCGGTCTTAACATCCATTTGCCAGATTTCGTAGTCATGATATGCAGCGATGGCAAGCATGATCCGGATGGATTTAAGCATAGCCACTGGAGAAAAGGTTTCGTCATAGTCCACACCTGGTCTTTGGCGAAAACCTTTTGCAACAAGTCTAGCCTTGAAAGTCTCCACTTTCCCATCTACACCAAGTTTCTTCATGAAGATCCACTTGCTCCCAATGGGTTTTATCCCTTCAGGAGCAACTTCCAAAGTCCATACTTTGTTGGTGTACATGGATTCCATCTCGGACCGCATAGCATCCAGCCATTTCACTGAGTCCCTAATCGTGATGGCCTGCTCGAAGCTAGTTGGGTCATCATCCTCCATGATGCAATCCTCGCTTCCACCGTCAATGAGAAAACCGTAGTATCTCTCAGGTGGACGAGAAACCGTACTAGATCGGCGGAGAGGCTGGGGTTCGTCGAGTTCTACTGAATCCTCTGGTTCTACAAAGTCTTCTGTTACAGTTTGTGTTGCTGGAACCTCTTCCAGTTCTACCTCAATGCTACTTGTCTGTTTCATAAGAAAACTCTGTTCTAAGAAAGTGGCATGTCGAGAAACAAACACTTTTTGTTCCTCGGAGTGGTAGAAGATATACCCTCGCGAATGTTTGGGATATCCAATAAACTTACATAGAACAGACCTTGCCTCGAGTTTGTCCGGATTTTGTGTTTTAACATAGGCCGGACAACCCCATATCTGAATAAAATTAAGACATGGTCTCTTACCATTCCATATCTCATATGGAGTGGTAGGCACAGATTTGGTTGGAACTCTATTCAATAGATATGCAGCAGTCTCCAGTGCATATCCCCAGAAGGAAATAGGTAACTCAGCTGTACTCATCATAGATCGCACCATATCTAATAGGGTGCGATTTCTCTGCTCCGATACACCGTTGTGCTGTGGTGTATAAGGAGGAGTAAGCTGAGAGAGAATCCCATTCTCTTTTAGATAATCTCTGAATTCGTTACTTAAGTATTCTCCTCCTCGATCAGATCGAAGGATCTTAATACTTTTGCCCGTTTGGTTCTCTACTTCTTGTTTATATTCTCTAAATTTCTCAAAAGCTTCTGATTTGTGTTTCATCAGGAACACATATCCGAATCTAGAGAGATCGTCAGTGAATGTAATGAAGTACAAAGAACCATCCCTGGCATGTGTAGACATGAGACCGCATACATCACTATGTATCAGTCCCAAGAGTTCGGTAACTCTTTCTCCGTGTCCCGTAAACGGAGTTTTGGTCATCTTGCCTTTGAGATATGACTGGCAAGTGTCATAAGATGAAAATTCAAACGGATTTAAATATCCATCCTTATGCAACTTAGCTAGTCGTGTCGCATTGATGTGACCCAGTCTACAATGCCACAAGAAGGATTCGTTCAGTTCAGAACTCTTCCTCTTGTGTGTGTTTTGTAAATTGAGGACTGTATTTTAATTTAGAATGAATATGCCATTATGTAACGAGCCTGATGCAATCAACTTTTGATCTAGGAATATGTTCATAACATTATCCTGTACTACAAATTTATATCCTTCTTTACTCAATAAAGAAACTGATATAATGTTGCACATCATGTTCGGTATATAATAGCACTCATTCAGAATCATTGTATCACCACTTGGTAATACTAGGTGATATTCGCCAACTGCTTTGGCTGCAACATTTGCACCATTCCCTACTTGAACGGAATGATCACCTTTTCCCAGTTCTCTACCTTTCCGTAGCCCATGTAACATCTTACATATGTGGGATCCTGATCCGGTATCTAATACCCAGGACGTAGGGTGAACTGAGAAACAGTTCTCAATGACAAACACACCCGAAGATGATGCATCAACATGCATATTCTCCTTTTGGGTGGTGTGAGAATGCAGATATTCTCCTGTTTCCTGTTCATTCTTATAACACTTATAAGATAGAACGGGTTCAACGTTCCCCTGCACAGTATAACATGAGGGTTCGGTCAATACATCCATATTATTATCTTGATTAAGGCATGAACTGGTCGCTACCTGGAGAGAGAGAGAAGAAAACACTTTAGCGTATGCTCGTGCAAGATCAGATTGGTTATTATCTTATCCAATCAGGATGGCTCCCACTGCTTTTTATCAAATCTTCCTTCAATCCCTAAAAGGAAAGACTAGCCGGGATTAATTACACACTACAAGTTCGCCAATCTTTCAGCCAGGCCCGTGTCGGTACTTTGAGGGAGGTCCCCCGTGTTTTCGCACGAACCTAATCAATGTAAACCTCATTTTCCCAGAGGCGTAACCTCGTTAACACCTTTCTAGACACCTACTTGATCGGCTAATTGCAATGTGTAAAACTCTCCCAGGAGTAACTCTTACTCGCAGTGGGTATCGGGATCCAACTATCTCATAGAAGGTATGCAATCTCATTGCAAATTTCAACACTTGAAATTCCCGATAATGCTTTCGCCCCTAGCGTCCTATGACCTTGACGGAGGCCAAACAACCCATAGTCCGCTAGTCAAGTTCAACCCGTCATTTCCTGATTGAATCAAACCCACCCGCACGACCCTTGACGGAGGCCAAACATGTAAGTGCACGGCGGCGCCCCGGCCGTCAAACCGACGCCGGAATGCGGAAGCGGTGATAAACTTTAATTTTGCGGACTTAGCAAACCGGCACCACCGCGCACTAAACCCGGATCGGGCCATTAAACTAAATCTAGCTAACTACAAAGAGAAGGGGAAGAGAGATATACCGACAGATCCGAGTCCTCCGGTCTTCTCGTCGTCGTCCCGATCTCCTGCGGAATGTCCCGTCTCCTCCTCGTCGCCGGAAGTGCACCACATCGCCTATTTCTTTTACGGGTTCCCACCTCAATGCCGAGGCAACTCGGGCACGAAGCTGGCTAGTCGACGTGCCCAAGATTTGCTGTAGAATGTGTAGCGAAGTTGTCTCTTTGGGGTTATGAGGAGTTGTCATTTTAGTGGAATTTGTGCACTAGAATTTCATGGATGCTTGATGGAGAAACAAATGAGCACCTCATGAAAAATGAGCTCGGCCAAGCCCATTGTGCTCTCTGGAAAAATGAATGAAGCAAAAACACACTCTCTTTTGCTCACTGGAAAACAAGTATATAGTGTGCAAGAATTCATCCAAAGGAAAAAAAATTCTTCACAGCACACTCATGAATGAATGTGTGTATAAATTAATCCAAAGAAGAAAAAATCTTCACAGCACACACAAAATGGAGGGGGGTCCACCAAAAAATCATGAAGGAAATTTTTCACCCAAACAGTGGCCGGCCCAAGCATTTTTTGAATGGAGAGAGGGAGGAAAAATGTGATGATAAAAACAATGATCACAAGAAAAACCACACTCCATCAACTACCACCAACCTCATCATCAACAACCATGATGATTTACAAAGTCAAGCAATCATGAGTTTATGAAGTCAAATGATGGGACAAGCATCATGACATGATAATATGCAAAGACCCCCTCCACAAATGCTTATTTGCAACAATGCAAATAAGCCCTCCTCCACCAATCTTCGGCCAATGAACGGAACAATGGAAATCGGCCGAAACGGAAAGTAAACTGGCAACTCCAGAAAACTGGTCCCGTAATAAATTACAGGAAAACCCCGATACTGTGCATACACACCCGCATCTGTATTTCGACCGAAATACAAATGCAATGAGACAAAGTCTACACTGTACTATACTAGGATCCGGCTTAAACCAAAGCCGGCTAGTAACATCCGTTCGATCCTGATCCGTGCAATACCACACGTATCTGATCGAACCCTGCCATATAACCATACGGCCTATAGTACAAACTGTCCGATCCTGATCCGTGCAATACCGCACGTATCTGATCAGACCTTGCCATATCTCCATACGGCCTCTACAACCTTTCGCCCGAAAGCTGAGTAACAGAATGTGGGGGACTCTAAAGACTCGTCAACACCTTGGTTGTGGATTTAACCACTAGCACGTCAGAGGTATAAGCCAATACGTAACGGGCTACCAGGTACTGACTAAAAGGGATCTCTGTGAGTGAACTCAGCCTGACAACCCTACTGAGCCTGTCAGTGACAATATCCGTACTGTCCGGTCCGTTCGTCTATGAGCATCGCATGGCCGGCCTAGGGGGTTGGTAAAAGTCAGACCCCCAAAAGCGGTACAAGTCGTGTCGGAGTGTAGCCCAGAACACCCTGAGATACTACTGGAATACCTACCAGTAAATCTCCTTGCCTCGGCCGAGGGCTTCGTGTAATGGCTCTCCTAGACACAGCACGACCTCACCCCCAATACCGGGAGAGACGAACCCCTGAAGATACGCTCACTGCCTCCATGTGGCTCGGGACTGTACCCAACTAAAACCTGTTTGCACGACTCCTTTGAGCCGTGGTAGGGTAGTAATCAAAGTACAGTGGGAACTCACACGAGACAAATGACGATCCCCAGGTCGATGAACTAACCTGCACACATGTCACCAGGGAACTGCCATCTGACGTCTGGTATATGACCAACTAGCATGTTCCCGGCGAGTCCTGTCCGGTGTACTCATAACCCAATGAGCACCTGTATACATCTTAGGTGAACCAACTGACACCAGTGGCTTGTGAGACCGGCCACCGCCCCTCGTCGGGGTCTCGACTGTATACACTAGTCTACTCGGGAGTATCGATGCCCTGTCTCGAAACTCACACGACTAGGGACCATTTAAGGATATGCTTATAGACCCCAGCTCCCACTTATATGATCGCCCTCATACTGCTGGTGGTCAAGCAAGAATCCTAGGGGCTCTATCAACGTGTAATAGCAACTTGTAAGGTCACCTGAAACAGTACACGATGATAAAGGTAAACCAGATAGCATACTATCATCTCGAGTGAGACTGTCCTACCGGGATAGGTCCTCCTTCAATCATTGCAATCACGTGCCTGTGATCCAATAATTGACTCTGAGGGCACTATCTCCAACAATCTCCCACTTGCACTCAAGGCTAATTATTGCGATGTCGCATACTCACAGCCCGTGTGATACCGAACACCCAACTCCTCTACTAGTCAGTCTCACAAAGCTCGTTTGCGAAACTATTGCGTTCGAGGAATAGCCTCAGTGAGTGGATCCGCTTTGTTGTCTCTTTCAATGTCTCTCTATATCTCAAGTTCGCGGAGAAACCCATCTCCCGAAATGAGCAATACCTGTTTTAGAATGTGTCTGGATGTCTGATGGGACATAGCTCATAAATGAACTCCAAATCCAAACTTCTTAGACTGTATCGTCAACTGAACTTAATCAGTATCCTGCGCCATGCCACCCTCAGTATTGCCATGGACCACCTGTCCAAAATACTTCCCCTCGTCGGAGGGAAAACTATAACTCTGACAATCTCCTTGTCGTCCATGTCACCTTGGAAGCCTGGAATGACAACTGTCTCCTGAAAGAGGCTGTCGTTATCATATCCCTAGAACATCCACTTATGTTCTAAAACTGCTTCCGACTGTTTCTCCAGGATTGGATTAATGTCAACTTATTGCATCTAGTGCAAGAACAACATCTGGTGTGGTACTTGACATCTCATGATTGACTCAATTGCCCGAGAAAGTGATCTGCCAATCATGCACGTCCCTCTCCCCTTTAGTCTGTAAGACACCTTTAGAGAGGGTGACTCCATTACCTGCAGGTACACTACCGTGCCAGGAGTCGTCCATTCTAAATACTCTCAGAATGCTGTCCAAGTACCCAGATTGGGAAACCATCCAAATCTAGATCTAAAACCATAGATCTAGTAACCAGTATGTCTGATATAAAATCCATTTCCTTTGTGGAGAAACCACTGTGTGACGACCAAAGTATAACCGATTGTAGTGTATGAATATCACTTCCTACTCTGTGTATGTCATCCAAATACCATGATATCACACCCTACTACCTTCTCAACAGATCCATTACCTATTCTGATGAAGTCAAATCTATGACTGTCACGTCAAAAATAGATGATCTATCTCCGCTATATCTGCTTTAGTCTATAAATAGACATAAGCTTCCTGTCCACCAATGCTTCCGCTGCTCCCACTGACTACGACAACCCTCTGGCAGAGTCATACAGACGTGCACTTCTAAAACTAGTTTAGAACGACGCTATACTCATCCTCCCGCCGAGTCTCGCAGCCTGGAACAACAGCAATGGTAATTGTGGGTAAACAAGAACTTCCCTGTCACCGTCCTTGAGGCTACCGTAGTACCTCTCGGGTGCCTGAAGTTACCCACCTTATCTGCGGAGTGGCCAATGGAATGTCAATCCAGATTGAATCTTTAGGTTCCTTATCAAATCTTCAGTAATCGTTTGTGGTTCTGGAATCACTTCCAGTTCTACCATACTCCCACTGCTGTTTTTCTGGAAAAATCCATTTTTAATAAAACTGTGGCGAGTCTAGAACAATATTGCTATTGTTCATCCAGATGGTAGAAAGTCAACCCTCGTCATAGCCTGGGTCAACCCACAAACAGCCATTACAGAAACGTGCCTTGAGTTGTCCAGTGTCTGGTTTTAATCATAAGCCGGACAACTCCCCGTACCTTAACACCGTTAAGATATGAACTGTTCTATATCCCATATAGAAACAGAGGCACTGATTTAATTGAACCAGATTCAAATCATGCAGCTGTCCCCAGTGCATGTCAACTAAATGGAAGGAGGCCGATCAGCGTTACTCAACTTAGGAGCATTTCCAATTATGAGTAACCTGAAAGAGAAGGAAGATCTCTTAATCATTACTATCAACTTAATACCATACACAAGCATCCACATCTTCGATCTCTTTGAAGAATCTCGATACTTGCTACAACTGGTTCTCTACTCTATTCAAATACCTATAACTTCTCAAAATTCGAACCCTGTGTTTCCGCGAATCACTTGTCTAAAAACTAGAGAAGTCATAAGTAAACCGAATATAGTACGAGGACCAACCCCTCTGTCCTGATGGACCCTGGACAACATACAATACTCTGTATAAGTCCCTTAAGTCTGAAAACTTATTCACCGTGTGTCGTAGGTTGAAAACTGTACTTATGGTTAAGAAGAATTACACCGCTGTTTAATGCTCCTTACCTAACCATCCACTGATATAGGTAAATGTCGTAGACATAATTTCAGAAAGGTATATCTCACTCTATGAAAATAGACGTACAGATATATCAATTTGAAATTGGTGCATAACTGCGGATATTCAAAACCAAATATTTGCCAACCGGCAAACAGCCCAGGTGATTTCCTCAAATATCACCGATTACAACGAATCCCGATATAATGAAGATGATCACCCAATTCCCAATAACTTACTCCCACTCATCATCTGTAAAACCATACAGATGTGAGAACCGTACCTGGTAAATACATACCCTGGAGTAAGGACTAATTGGGAAATCAGTTCTCTTTTAACATTACACAGTGAAACTGAAACATTGAAATGTTTCGATGGGGTATCTTGGTATTCCTAGTAATGCCTCTTCCAGATTCACGACTGTAACCGTATAGTTCTTTGCCACCTCTCCAAATCCCTTCATATGTCTTTAGTCTTTACCTTCTGTACACCCCTTAGGCCAAATGGTTTTCTTCCTTCCCTACCGTTCGGCACCAGCCTATGGTTTGGAAGAAGACTATCCAATAAGCATAATGGGTGTACTGTCCCAATCCTAGGAACACTCGCAATGAGAGAGGGTGAAGATAAAAGACAACCGAATAAACCTTATTCCTATTTCTCCTGAACCAGAATCCATCCCCGAACTGGAACAAGTTCCTTTCGAGTTCGTATATAACCATACGATGGAATATCCAAATAAACTGTGGATCTTCGTAGTGATACGGAGTGTCCTGGAGAAATACAAAGGTGATTTGGGAGTGGTAACGAAATATTTGGTTTGGTCGTGAATATCTGTTGCAATTTACTTTGCCCTCTTACTAATCCCTTGCTTTGTCTGAACTTAATACCTTCTGTACACCATCGTTAGGCTAATTGGTTTTCTTCATTCCCTACCGGTCGGCACCAGCCTAAGGTTTGGAAGAAGACTATCCAACTTGCGTAATAGGTGTACTATCTCCTAAACCAAGGAGTACTCGCAACCTGAGAGAAGGTAAAAAGAAAAGACAACTGAATAATCCTATCCGTTTCCTCCAGAACCGGAAACCATCCTCGAATAAATTCTTTCGAGTTCGTATCTAATCATACGATGGTTTTGTCCAATGGAAGTGGACGTTCGTAGTAATACGGGGTGTCCTGGAGAAAAGGGTAAAAGTAGGAGTGGCAATGAGGTTCGCAACTCTGACAATCCAAAAGCCAGTGTTAAGAAGGTTCGGTCAACTTGGTCACTGAGTCATAGTCTTAGGGTAGGGTCAATGGTCGCTGCCAAAGAGAGAGAGAAAAGAAACACTCAGCGTGCACTCTAACCTAGATCAGAATGGTTACCAATTTATCTAATCTGGAATCCTCCCACTGTACCTCAAATTCTCCTCCAAACCTGAAAGAAGAATTAGTCGGGGTTACCCGAGGAGTAAACTAACTCATCAGTGGGAATCGGGATCCAACTCTCATCGCATGACAACGTGACGGAATTCGCTCACGGTATCACACTCCAGAAGGTATGCGCATATCTGGCAAGTTTCAGTTCTTTTGAAACTCCCGATGTGATTTTTACCCCATGCTCTTATGACCTTGGCGTGAGGTCAAAATATCATAAGTCACATGTCAAGTTCTGCCCGTCATTATCCAGGTTAATCTGAACCCACCCGTACATACCCTTGACGTAGGCCAAAATAGTAGTACGACTGTCCCAAACCAACGCATCTATCTATGCAACAGATAAATACCCGGCAGCTACCAATCACTATGCCTTGGCGTGAGGTCAAAATACATAGCTTGAATACTACCGAATATTTAACTGAAATGACGGAGGGCTACGAATGGTTTCTGGCGAAAACCTTTAACGTAATGAACTTGATATCGTTGAAGGAACTGATAGCTTTTAAAAATATAGTGACGAAAACCTTCGCTAAAGAGGTCACTCCCGGTGAAGGGATCTCGGCTCTTTCCCCGTAGAATGGGGTGCAGGATATTCCAACTGAATACCACGGTGCAAAGCAAAAGTAATCGGCTATAGTGAAGTTAATGCCCTGACGCAAACTTCTGTCCAAGGGGTCACTCCCGGTGAAGGGATCTCGGCCCTTGCCTCGTCGACTGAGGAGCAGGATATTCCAACTGAATATCACGATGCAAAACAAAAGTGAACGTCCTTGCAATAACAGCTTTTTGAAAAGTGTTCCAACAACATCAGATTAGGTTTGTTTTTAACTTGCATTGATCCGAATCAATGCGGTCCCATCAATTGATCACACCAAAAAGAACGAAAATATACTGATGTACGTATATGCCATCCGCATTCGCCACTGGGTCCCGTCATTACCCGTTAGGTTAGCTTACTAACGACAGAGCGGGGACTGGACTAGCGCGGATGCAAAACATATACAACATCTACTAATATATTATATTTCGCTCAAGGCGTGAAAAGAAATGCAACATCACAGAAATGTACAGCATCACAGAACAATACAGATATCTGGGATCCCCGGGTTTCACAGAGCCGCTGAAACCCGACGTTCCTCTGGTCGTGTGGATAGCCTGTGCAATGAAATCCTAGACCCCTACGGGCGCGGCAAGTTACTCGCCAAAACCTGAAGCGAGGCAGTCCCCTTCTGGGTCAACCTGTACCCCCTACGAGTGCGGCGAATAGCCCGCCAATCCTAGAGTAAAGCCCCCTCCGTCTCAATGCCATGAGATGCGGGCTTGTTGCCCTCTAGAACCCGGCTATCCGTGCACCCCTCCGCGGGGTAATCCTAGTACAGAAAGCAAAATATACATACAACGGGTACATTGACCGCAACCAGGTCGTGCCCCAAAATAATAATACAATCAGGCAGTGACGGCAGTCCACATGTCGGACGCTCGCCCCGCAATATCAAATGTACATAATACAACCACAACTGTACTAGCATTGCATCCAGGCTATCCCCCACGACCGATCCGCAACATCACAGCAAAAACAGAACATCAACGTGAAAGTCACGTTCGCAAATCCGTCTAACCGGGCTATAGCAGTTAGACCGGATTTACCGATCAAGTGACATTCACGGTCGCAGATATAATGTAAATACTGTGAAAAATGTGTTTAAAATATCCGATCAATCAAATTTTAACAAGTGGGCCCCCAAACAATACTGTAACACATCAAGAAATTCTGGGCCCAATATTAATATTCCAAAACCCCAATTTTAACCCCAGAAAGACACTGTAAAAATTTGGTGCAGGGATCTCCACAGTGCGCGGCGGAACAGCGGCGGGAAGTGGGTTTTTGCGGCGGTTCCGCGCTCCCACTGTGGAGTCACTTCATCGAATTTTTACAGAGCTCTTAGATTTTCCAGTACATCAATATTTTACAACCTGAAAAAATTTTCGAGACCAAAAATTTTCAACAGAAACTGATGCTATCAAAATACGGGTTTTGCAACGTTTGATCGATCGGAACTGACAAACACATTACACAAAGCTAGACTAAGTTAATGGCGAGGCTCTGATACCACTGTAAGTGCACGGCGGCGCCCCGGCCGTCAAACCGACGCCGGAATGCGGAAGCGGTGATAAACTTTAATTTTGCGGACTTAGCAAACCGGCACCACCGCGCACTAAACCCGGATCGGGCCATTAAACTAAATCTAGCTAACTACAAAGAGAAGGGGAAGAGAGATATACCGACAGATCCGAGTCCTCCGGTCTTCTCGTCGTCGTCCCGATCTCCTGCGGAATGTCCCGTCTCCTCCTCGTCGCCGGAAGTGCACCACATCGCCTATTTCTTTTACGGGCTCCCACCTCAATGCCGAGGCAACTCGGGCACGAAGCTGGCTAGTCGACGTGCCCAAGATTTGCTGTAGAATGTGTAGCGAAGTTGTCTCTTTGGGGTTATGAGGAGTTGTCATTTTAGTGGAATTTGTGCACTAGAATTTCATGGATGCTTGATGGAGAAACAAATGAGCACCTCATGAAAAATGAGCTCGGCCAAGCCAATTGTGCTCTCTGGAAAAATGAATGAAGCAAAAACACACTCTCTTTTGCTCACTGGAAAACAAGTATATAGTGTGCAAGAATTCATCCAAAGGAAAAAAAATTCTTCACAGCACACTCATGAATGAATGTGTGTATAAATTAATCCAAAGAAGAAAAAATCTTCACAGCACACACAAAATGGAGGGGGGTCCACCAAAAAATCATGAAGGAAATTTTTCACCCAAACAGTGGCCGGCCCAAGCATTTTTTGAATGGAGAGAGGGAGGAAAAATGTGATGATAAAAACAATGATCACAAGAAAAACCACACTCCATCAACTACCACCAACCTCATCATCAACAACCATGATGATTTACAAAGTCAAGCAATCATGAGTTTATGAAGTCAAATGATGGGAGAAGCATCATGACATGATAATATGCAAAGACCCCCTCCACAAATGCTTATTTGCAACAATGCAAATAAGCCCTCCTCCACCAATCTTCGGCCAATGAACGGAACAATGGAAATCGGCCGAAACGGAAAGTAAACTGGCAACTCCAGAAAACTGGTCCCGTAATAAATTACAGGAAAACCCCGATACTGTGCATACACACCCGCATCTGTATTTCGACCGAAATACAAATGCAATGAGACAAAGTCTACACTGTACTATACTAGGATCCGGCTTAAACCAAAGCCGGCTAGTAACATCCGTTCGATCCTGATCCGTGCAATACCGCACGTATCTGATCGAACCCTGCCATATAACCATACGGCCTATAGTACAAACTGTCCGATCCTGATCCGTGCAATACCGCACGTATCTGATCAGACCTTGCCATATCTCCATACGGCCTCTACAACCTTTCGCCCGAAAGCTGAGTAACAGAATGTGGGGGACTCTAAAGACTCGTCAACACCTTGGTTGTGGATTTAACCACTAGCACGTCAGAGGTACAAGCCAATACGTAACGGGCTACCAGGTACTGACTAAAAGGGATCTCTGTGAGTGAACTCAGCCTGACAACCCTACTGAGCCTGTCAGTGACAATATCCGTACAGTCCGGTCCGTTCGTCTATGAGCATCGCATGGCGGGCCTAGGGGTTGGTAAAAGTCAGACCCCCAAAAGCGGTACAAGTCGTGTCGGAGTGTAGCCCAGAACACCCTGAGATACTACTGGAATACCTACCAGTAAATCTCCTTGCCTCGGCCGAGGGCTTCGTGTAATGGCTCTCCTAGACACAGCACGACCTCACCCCCAATACCGGGAGAGACGAACCCCTGAAGATACGCTCACTGCCTCCATGTGGCTCGGGACTGTACCCAACTAAAACCTGTTTGCACGACTCCTTTGAGCCGTGGTAGGGTAGTAATCAAAGTACAGTGGGAACTCACACGAGACAAATGACGATCCCCAGGTCGATGAACTAACCTGCACACATGTCACCAGGGAACTGCCATCTGACGTCTGGTATATGACCAACTAGCATGTTCCCGGCGAGTCCTGTCCGGTGTACTCATAACCCAATGAGCACCTGTATACATCTTAGGTGAACCAACTGACACCAGTGGCTTGTGAGACCGGCCACCGCCCCTCGTCGGGGTCTCGACTGTATACACTAGTCTACTCGGGAGTATCGATGCCCTGTCTCGAAACTCACACGACTAGGGACCATTTAAGGATATGCTTATAGACCCCAGCTCCCACTTATATGATCGCCCTCATACTGCTGGTGGTCAAGCAAGAATCCTAGGGGCTCTATCAACGTATAATAGCAACTTGTAAGGTCACCTGAAACAGTACACGATGATAAAGGTAAACCAGATAGCATACTATCATCTCGAGTGAGACTGTCCTACCGGGATAGGTCCTCCTTCAATCATTGCAATCACGTGCCTGTGATCCAATAATTGACTCTGAGGGCACTATCTCCAACAAAACAACGCCGTACGAATACCCTAATCCAATCGCATCATATGCTAGCAGATAAGCACAAGTTAGCTACCGTACACTGCGCCTTGACGGAGGCCAAACTACCGCAGCACGAATACTAACTAGTACTTATCTGAAATGACGGAGGGCTACGCAGGTTTTTCATAAAAACCATGAGCGTAATGAACTTGATATCGTTGTAGAATCAAATGAAGTTTTGAAATGGAGTGATTTTGAGGCTTTTCTAGTTTTGCTAAAGGGGTCACTCCCGGTGAAGGGATCGTCGGCCCTTTCCTCGTCGAATGAGGTGCGGGATATATCATATATATCACTGTGCAAAGCAAAAAACTCTTAAAAGCAATAAAAGCCAAACCGAGTGTGTAGCATCTGCCAGTTATTGCTAAAGGAGTCACTCCCGGTGAAGGGATCTCGGTCCTTTCCTCATCGAATAAGGTGCAGGGTATATCATATATACCGCTATGCAAAGCAAGAACTGTTGCTACCTGTTTTGTTTAAAATTTGATTCTACAACATCTTAGGATTCTTTTCTTTCATTAATCACATTAATGAAGTCCCATCATTTAAATACCTAAACATCACAGATAGATATGACGTACACTTATGCCATCCGCATTCGCCTCGATGTCCCCTCGTGCACCGTTAGGTTAGGTAACTAACGACAGAGCAGGGCAGGGCTAGCGCGGGTGTAAAACATAAGTAACGTCTATATAATATATCATATATACTATATACTGTATCTATCACAGAACATTAAATGATCACATCACAGATATCGCAGCAGAATAAATATATGAAACATTGGATATACTAGGACGTCCGTGTTTTCAATACGAGCCAGTATAAAACACGGATTCCACGATCGTGATGAATAGCCAATCCTACACCCCTAGACCCCTACGAAAGCGGCAAGCAACCCTACCAATTCTAGGGTTAGGTGACCCGGACTCGACTCCTCGAGATGGTCTCCCACTGGACCCTAGAACCCGGTTACTTGTGCTCCCCTCCTTGGGTCTATCCTAGTGCAGAAAAGTAAATAATATACAAAGGGTGACAGCTTCCGCAACCTGGAAGTGCCCCAATAAAGAATATTACATACAAGTTTTTACATGAATGAAAATGAAAAACACTCATCTCACATAAAACCCCCGGCTATTCAAACACGACAATCCAATATAACATATCCAGCAACACATAACATCACATGTCATCAACGTAAGTAAACATGCGTATCCCAATTGTCGTTGACATATAGTAACGAAACCGGCGATATCACATATTACACTTACGGTCACAGAAAAGAAAGTGTAAAACTACAACAGTTGGAATCCGCAACCTCTTTAGACATCACATGCCTAATCAAATGAAATACTTAGACATCACATGCCTAACAGTTATAAACCCCGCATTTTAGTCTCATTATCAAAAACTCTTTTCAATATCAAGTGAAACTAAACCGCTAGATTTATAACATTCATTCAGTTATCTCATAACTGTTTATGAATTCCAATTATTGTATCACATCCCAGATAAACAGAAAATGTTAAACTTTCCGATCGAACAGTCGAATACCCAAGTTTTCCCGATACAGCTCAACACATGAAATAAGTCTAACAACATTCAGTTCGTGCCTCAGTACCAACGGTCCAGCCGTAGAAGGGTCAAGCCAACGCCTCACATGTGGCACGCCGTACTGCCCCAAACCCGAAGGTTCAAAGGGCAGTTCAAGACGGTCACATAATCGAGTTAAGGTTTGTTGTCTTCTAGAGGGTCCATCGAGTTACTTGCACTACTTAGAACGTCGTTAAACTACGGAAAAATCCAACACTTGGAAATTTCCCGAAAGGGGAAAAATTGGGTATTTATATTCGGTCGAACTTTTTAACATATTCTAAAATTTATCCGGAAAGCCACATAGACAAAATCTGATACCCCGATCGAAACACCGAATCCCCAAAACAACCCCAGAAAATTCAACTCTTGAATAATATTTTAAAATTCCCATAAAATCCAGCATCAGAAAAGAGGAATTACTGTGCAAAAAAAATTGTGCATTGTGAATAGTAGGCGGCGGAAGCGCGGCAGAAGCCATGCTTCTGCCGCGTTTCCGCGGCAGTTTAGACGCATCATGAGCTCGTGTTGCACCATAATTCTTAGATCTTCCTGCTGGATTTTTTAGGCATTTTTAATATGGAAAAATCCCAGATTTTAGAAAAAGTCCAGAGAGCACTTGGGTTTTAGGGTTTCGGGTTCGTTCGGGTTTCAAACGTCGTCTAGACTTCGCCTAAGGCTCTAGCTAGGCTCTGATACCACTGTAGGGTTCCTAGGCACACTATAGAGGTCACACAAGGCATCAACCATGCCAATTTAAAATTTTATGGGTGCCGAGAAACCGTAATACGGATCGTCGGCTAGAATTCTAGGCGATATACGAATCCAGTTAACAATTTAACTAAAGATCAGAAGCTACAACCTTTGTAGATCCGGATATCCACTTCCTTAGCTCCACGTAGGCATCCTCTCGCTGTCCATCTTGAATCCCGAACTCAATCGTCGGCTTCATCGGGAAAATGGGCGGACTAGGTCGTCGGCTTCGTGCCGAAGATGATCTACGTCGAGGCATCGCAAGTTCAAGCTCCGACTTCAAAAATTTATGAAACTTGTGAAGAAAACACCCAAAACAACTTGGCAAGAGGTAGAGGGTGAAGAAATAGGAGGTGGGTTCACTTTAGAATTGGATTTCTCTCACTTTAGCTCAAGTTGCCATTGATGGACCTTAAGCTTTTCTTCTTGAAGATGAAGAAGAAGATGAAGCTAGAAATATGATAAGTGTTTTGATAAATGAAAATAAATCAATACTTATCATTCACTCACTAAGGTTAAGTGTAGAGAATAGACCATGGTTACTTGAGAGGGTTAGGGTTAAGCATGATGAAAAGAATGGTTACAAAAGTCAAAGCTTCATGAAGCTTCAACTTAAAACAAAGAAAGCCACCATTCTCATCATAATCCTTTTCAAATAAATAAATATGCAAAACCCTAATCAACACTTAACCATGGTTTTAATTCTTTACACTTAACAAAGTGATCAAGTATCATCAAACATGATACAAATATGTGCACAAAAGTATATCACATATACTTCTTGCACATCAAGTGAGAAAATCCAAATAAAGTGAATCAATACTAGTTAATGCAAAGTAATATATCAAATATATAATTATACATTAAATCATTAAATCAACACTTGATTTAACGATCCGGTCATATCGCATATAACCGACTAGTATCCTATGTATCGGCTTATCGAATCAATCCTTGATTCGATATCTAGGTTATATCGAATATAACCAATCGATACATCCATCGCGAGAATGAAATACGGTATCACATACACGCATTATTCTCGGTCCTGCACACATCTCATATGCGCTCCTATTTCGTTTCGCTTGAGCCAGGAAACCTCTGTGTAGGACTCTAAAGACTCGTCAATACGCCGGTAGCAGATGATGATCATATCAAGCACCCACAAGCCGCAAGCGGTCTGCTAAACGTAATGGCCATCCGGGTATTGAGCGATCAGAAGATCGACGAGCTAGCCCGCTCACACTCCTGTGAATCCAACCAGTAACACTTACCGTACAGTCCGGTCTGTTCGTCTGATACGTCGCATATCAAGTCTAGGGGTGGTAAACGTCAGACCCCAATAACCGATAAGTCGTGCCGATGTGAGGCTCGTAACGGGTCGAGAAACTACTGGTAACACTTACCAGCAAATCTCTGATCTGCCCTGGCCAGGGACTTCCCTGTTACGGCCAATCGAGCACAGCGCAACATCAACCCCCAATACCGGGAGAGACGAAACCCCTCCTATCGCTCATTGCCTCCATGTGACTCGGGACTGTACCCAAAGACCACCGTTTTGCACGCCCTCATGGACGTGGTAAGGTGGAGATCAAAGCACAGTGGGAATCACACAAGACTCTATGACGATCTCGGGTCTACAGACTAACCTGTACAAGTGTCACCTGAGAACTGCCATCTGACTTGTGGTATAATACCATTTGGGAGTTCTCGGCGAGTCCGTCTAGTGTACCCAGTCTCCACTGAGCACCCGTATACGATCTCTGATGTCAAACATCAATGGATATGGGATCATCCATTGCCCATCTCATGGGTCGAGAAGCGTATACGCTAGTCTACACTGGTATATCGATGCCCTGTCTCGATACACCCACGACTAGGGACCTTGAAGGCTGTACTTATCGACTACCATGTCCCCACTAGTATGATCTGCATCATAGTCCAGGTAGTCAAGTACACATCCTAAGGGCTTTATCAACATGTAACTATAAGACAGTTTAAAGAGACAAGTGTACATGTTAAGATAAAGAGCATCCAGATAGCATACTATCATATCGAGCAAGAAAGTCATCTCTATATATGTCCAAGCATCTAATATAATATACATCATCTGTACAATAATGGCCTCTAGGGCATACATACAACTAACAGTAGTGTACCTGCAGGTGATGGAGTCACCAACTCTAAAGGTGTCTTACAGACTAAAGAGGAGAGGGATGTGCATGATTGGCAGATCACTTGCTTAGGCAATTGAGTCAATCATGAGATGTCAAGTACCACACCAGATGTTGTTTTTTGCACTAGATGCAATAAGTTGATATTAATCCTATCCTGGAGAAACGTTCGGAAGCTGTTTTAGAACATAAGTGGATGTTCTAAGGATATGATAACAAAGCCTCTTTTAGGAGACGGTTATCATTCCAGGCTTCCAAGGTGACCTGGATGACAGAGTGACTGTCAGAGTTATAGTTTTCCCTCTGACGAGGGGCAGAATTTTGGACAGGTGGTCCAAGCGGATACTGAGGGAGGTGTGGCGCAGGATACTGATTAGGTTCAGTTGACGATACAGTCTAAGAAGTTTGGATTTGGAGTTCATTTATGAACTAGGTCCCATCAGATATCCAGACATATTCTAAGACAGGTATTGCTCATTTCGGGAGATGACTTTCTCCGCGAACTTAAGATAAAGAAAGACATAGAAAGAAACATCAGGGCGGATCCGCTCACTGAGGCTATTCCTCGAACGCAATAGTTTCGCAAACGGGCTTTGTGAAACTGATTAGTAGAGGAGTTGGGTGTTCGGTAACACACGGGCTGTGAGTATGCGACATCGCAATAATTAGCCTTGAGTGCAAGTGGGAGATTGTTAGATATAGTGCCCTCAGAGTCAATTATTGGATCACAGGCACGCGATTGCAATGATTGAGGGAGGACCTATACTGGTAGGACAGTCTTACTCAAGATGATAGTATGCTATCTGGTTTATCTTTATCATCGTGTACTGCTTTAGGTGACCTTATAGGTCACTATTACACGTTGATAGAGCCCTTAGGATTCTTGCTTGACTACCAGCAGTATGATGTCGATCATATACGTGAGAGTTGGGTAGTCTATAAGCACATCCTTAAAGTGGTCCCTAGTTGTGGGAATTTCAAGACTGGGCATCGATACTTCATTAGTAGACTAGTGTATACAGTCGAGACCCCGACGAGGGGCGGTGGCCGGTCTCACAAGCCATTGGTGTCAGTTGGATCACCTAAGATGTATACAGGTGCTCATTGGGTTATGACTACACTGGACAGGACTCGCCGGGAACATGCTAGTTGGTATTATACATGACGTCAGATAGCAGTTCCCTGGTGACATGTGTACAGGTTAGTTCATCGACCAGATATCGTCATTTGCCTCGTGTGAGTTCCCACTGTGCTTTGATTACTACCCTACCACGGCTCAAAGGAGTCGTGCAAACAGGTTTTAGTTGGGTATGGTCCCGAGCCACAAGGAGGCAGTGAGCGGATCGGTAGGGGTTTCGTCTCTCCCGGCATTGGGGGTGAGATCGTGCTGTGTCTAGGAGAGCCATTACACGAAGTCCTTGGCCAAGGCAGGAGATTTACTGGTAGGTATTCCAGTAGTATCTCAGGGTGTTCTGGGCTACACTCCGATATCACTTGTACCGCTTTTGGGGGTCTGACTTTTACCAACCCCCTAGTCCCGCCATGCGATGCTCATAGAAGAACGGACCGGACTGTACGGATATTGTCACTGACAGGCTCAGTAGGGTGTCAGGATGAGTTCGCTTATCGACCTCTCTTTTGGTCAATACCTGGTATCCCGTTACGTACGGCTAGTACCTCTGACGTGCTAGTGGTTAAATCCATAGCCAATGTATTGACGAGTCTTTATAGTCCCCCACAGACAGTTTTTAAGTTTCGGGCGAAACGTTGTAGAGGCCGTATGATATATGGCAGGGTTCGATCTTATACATTCGGTAGTGCACGGATCATGATCGGACGGATCATACTAGTGGGCTTTGGTTTAAGCCGGTTCCTAGTATTAAATTTGTTGGATTACTTTAGTCTCATCGCATTCGCATTCAGTCGGAATGCGGATGCAGTTATGTATATACAGGTGAGGGGTATCCTTGTGATCTGTCACGAGTTTACTTTAGATGTTGCCGTATCTTTTTATTGTTGCAAACATTTGGATTAATGTTTGCATATGGAAATTGTGAGCTAGAAACCATCATGGAGTGCATTTAATGTGGCATGTGCAAGAGTAGTGACTCATGGTCTCTTTTATTGTGCATATGTCACATTATGTTATAGATTTGTGTGTTGAAATGAAAGGATGAGAGAGAAGGGCAGCCATAAGGTTGTGGGTTTGCTCTTGTATTTTTTATTTTCTTCTCACTCTCTCATTTTATCACAAGACGAAAGAAAAAGACTTCTTCTTCTTCTAGCTCACAACCTCCATTTATGGCATCATCTCTAACCTCCATCCATACACTCTCATGTGATGAGAATCAATGGATGCAAGAGACAAAGTTGTCACATACATTCTCTACTTCGCCTTGGACACGTCGGCTAGCAAACTTAGCCCGAATTGCTTCGGATGAAACGGGAGCCCGTAAAAAGACTCGAAGATGTGGTGCCCTTTCCGACGAGGAGATCGAGACCGGAGATGCCGCGAGGAGCTTGGGATGGTGGCCAAGACCGAAGGACACGGATCGATCGGTATAGCTTTTCCAACCCTTCTCTAGTTAGCTAGTTATAGGTTAATGGTTCGATCCGGATTTAAAGAATACGATAGCGCCGGTTTCATGTTTTGAAAAAGTTTTCGTTTTCGCATTTTGGCCTCTGACAGACTGCCGGGGCGCTACCGTAGACTTATAAGTTGATGTTGCGCTATGCTTAACAGCAAGTCTCTGGCCAGGGCTGATGAGATTTACCGGTAAGTGTTATCAGTAGTTTCTCGAACCGTTATAGACCACATATCGGCATGACTTATCAAGTTACTGGGGTTTGACGTTTTCCACCCCGGACTCGATATGCAACATATCAGACGAAAAGACCGGACTGTACGATAAGTGTTACTTATAGGCTTCATGGGAGTTTGGATAAGATTGCTTGTTGATCTTCTATTCACTCAATACCTGGGCAGCTGTTACATATAGCTAGTACCGCTGACGGCTTGTGGATAACTGATGTGATCATTACCTACTGCTGGCGTATTAACGAGTATTTAGAGTCCTGCACAGAGGTTTCCTAGCTCAAGCGAAATGAATTAGGGCACATATGTGATATGTGCAGATGCTTGATTAAATACGTGTATGTGATGCCATATTCTAATCTCGCAATATATGATATCGATGAGGTTATATATGATATAACCGGGTTATTGAATCAAGTGTTGATTCGATAAATTGATATACATATAAGTGATATCAGTCGGTCATATATGATATAACCGGATTATTGAATCAAGTGTTGATTTAATAATTCGATATATATATTTGATATATTAATATATATTAACTAATATTAGCTCACTAAAGAATTTCTTCTCTTGAATATATATGTTGATATATATATATATAATTATGTGATATATATATAATTATATATATATTATATTGTATCATGGTGGATCATACATAGAACATTGGTGTAGGGGACTCATACCAAGCAAAGGATAATGTTGGGTAATTTATATTTAAGGTAAAAAGAAAATTAGTGGAAAATGAGCATAGGTTAAGATGCTTCAAGAAGCGATGACTCATCCCACTAATTTTGTTTTACTCTAGATATTTTATTACCTAACCTTTATCCTTAGCCATGGTTAACTCTCTATAAATATCACTTGAGATATTTTTCTTCACCCTAGTTTAAGGTTCATCTTCTCCTCCTCTTGAATTTTCTTGAGAGAAAAAGAAAAAGAGAAATAGAATTCTAAAGTGAGCAAAATTCCTACTTCATCAACCTACTCTAATCTATCTCATTAGTGTAGGTTGTTTTCTTCACTAATTCCTTAATTAGTGAAGAGGTAGCTTGAGTTAGAGATTCTTCAAGGTGGATCATTTTTGGCCTCGAAGACGACTAAGCATGCTTGTTCCTTTCACCTAGTAGAGCCTAAGAAGAGTTCTAAGGTCTACTACTTGGAGCTTAGGGACTACTACTTAGAGCTATTGAAGTGAAGGACCGGTCTACAAAGGTTGTATTCCCTATTCACTTAGTGTAATATTTGTTTACATGCTTATAAACCCTAATTCTCTAGTTCGATTTTAGGTTAGTATAGCTTAGCCCACTAGATTTTTTAAAATTGCATACTTGATGCCTCTAGAAACCTAGTAGTGGTGCTAACACATACTTTCATGGTATTAGAGCCAAGCTAGAGCATTAGGAGTAGTCTAGAAGACGTTAAAGTGTTCGATCGAACTTCGAAACTCGACATTTACCTAGTTTCTGTAAAAAATTTAAAAGTTGGAAATTTTAAGATTAAAAATATGCAGAAAATCGTGCAGGGTATATAATGGAGCCCCAAGAAATTCAAGGGCCCAACTCGACCACTTGGCCATGGAACCGCGACCTAACCTAGGGTTTAGCCGCGGTTGCGCGGCAACATTGGTGAGTTGTGGAATTGTGTTTCTTGTGCTGCTCCATAATGATATTTGGTACTTTCTGGGAATTTTTAGTGAGGCTCAAGTTGTTGAGGTCTCTAGAATTTGTGGGTGTTTGATAATTCGATCGAAATATTTAACATCGTCTAGATTATATTGATATGTGATACAATATTTAGAATCCACAATAATTAGTTTTGTGAAAAATAGTTTGTGTTTTGAAAATCTAGTTATTTAGTCTCTTTTGATAGATTTCCATGGAGTATCGATTTGGATCAAAACTCTGTCGTAACCTCGTATAGTATGCGAACACTCGACGGGTAACGCTACTAGATAGCCATGGCCTATAGCCCCGGCCAAGTGACTAAAGGAGAACCCCGTTGCCGAAAGCATCCATTCGGGTGCTCGCAGCCGCGGTGTTCCGCCTAAGTGCACTTCATCAACGACATTGGGAGTGCGTCCATCTACTAAAGTTCCCGACGAGTATTCGATCAATTAGTCGGGAATCCTGTTGAATTACCCGACTGGTTATTGAAAAGTGTTTTCAATTCGAGACTAAAAGGCAAGGTTTATTATGTTTTGCATGAAATCCGAAGTATGTGATGTTAGTGATATATGCCCTAAAGGCCATTATTGTATCATACTGGTTTGTATATTACTTAATGGAAGCTTAGGATATACACGAATATAGCAACATTCTTGCTCGAAATGGTAGTATGCTACCCAGTTTGTTTCTACCTCAATATGTGCATGTGTTTTTGCATATCTCATATACATATTGGTAGAGCCCTTAGGATCTTTGTTTGACTACCAGCGTTGTGATGGCAGTCACACTAGTAGGGGCTAGGTAGTCTATAAGCACATCCTTATACAGGTCCCTAGTCATAGGAGTATCGAGATGGGGCATCGATACTCCAGATTAGACTAGTGTATACGCTTCTCATCCTAGCAGGGGAGATGGTCTGTCCCACAGCCATTAGTACGTCGTACTGAAGATAGTATGCAGGTGCTCATTGGGTTATGAGTATAATGGACAGGACTCGTAGGGAACTGCTGGTAGGTATAATACCTATCGTCCGGTAGCAGTTCCTAGGTGGCATGAGTACAGCATTGTCTGTTGACTTGACACAGCTATTTCACCTCGAGTGTGTTCCTACCGTTCTTAGATTACTACCCTACCACGGCTCAAAGGATTCATGCAAACAGGTAGCAGTTGGGTGCAGTCCCGAAGCACTTAGAGGCAGTAGCGGTTAGATAGGATTCGTCTCTCCCGGTATTGGGGGTTGATATCGCGCTGTGTTCGGAAGGCCATTACAAAAAGTCCTTGGCCAAGGCAAGCGAGATTTACTGGTAGGTACTCCAATAGTTTCTCAGGGTGTTTTGGGCTATTCTCCGGCATGACTTATTGCGCTATTAGGGGTCTGACGGCTACCGCTCCTAGGCCCGATATGCGATACTTTTAGACGAACAGATCTGAATGTACGGAGATTGTCAAAGATAGGCTCAGTAGGAGTTCAGATGAGTTTGCTCATCGGCCTTCTTATCGACAGATACCTGGGTAGCCGTTACATGCAGCTAGTACCGCTGACAGCTTATGGTTAAACCCACTGCCAGCGTAGTGTCGAGTCTTTAGAGTCCCACACAGAGGGTTTCCCTGCATTGGGCAAAAGATGTAGAGGTCGTATGGTTTTATGACAGGGTTCGATCACCTATGTGTACTTGTGCACGGATGATGATCCGGACAGATAATACTATTGGGCTTTTTTTTGAGCCGATCCTAGTATTATACTGATGGATTATTTTCGTCTCTTTTGTATTCATATTTTTCGAAATACAGATACAGGTATGTATATACGGATGAGGGGCATACTTATAATTTACTCAAGAATGCTTCTAGAAGATGACACCTCATATTTTGTATTAAACATTTTAGGTTAAATGATTAATACATTAAGAGGTGGAGGAAATGAGGTGGAGCTTGCATAATATGGAGTATGGCTCTTGGTGACACATGGAGGGTTTTCATGCCATGACTCACTAGATAATTTATGAACCATGCTTGATTTGGTATTAGATTTTTCTATTGCATAATTGGATGGTTCATAATTCATAAGAGAGTACACTCTCCTTTCTATGCTAACTCTTCACTATCTTTTCCTCAAGCTCAACTTCTTCTACCTCTATCTTTTCATGTCTCAGATGTTGAGAAACCTAAGGCTAGAGACATACCAATCCATCTACATTCTCTACATCACCTAGGTCATCTAGTGTAGCGAACTAGGTGCCCTAGTTATCTCGGATTTGAGGTTGGAGCCCGAACTATAGACTCTCGGGTGGATCGTCTTTGACTTGAGGAGGTCGACGAGGAAACATCGATCCGTTACGATCCTTGGAGCCTATGAAGAGGAGGAGGACAGCGACAAGAAGACCCGAAGAACATGAATTCATGAGGAATAACATTCTATCCTAGTAGTTAACCTCATAGTAGTTTGCTAGTTAGAGTTTAGTATCGATCCTGGAGTTCGAGTCGGTATTGCGAGCTTTGTAAAAATTATTTTTTATGTATTCCGCCTCCCCGCGAACCCACGGGGTGCGCGATATTGACTTACAGTGGTATTAAAGCCTACTAAACCTAAACTAGCTAGTATCGATCGTCGGCAAAACACGAAAACGAAACACCAAATACCATGCTTTTTGTCGAATTTTAAAACTGCCAGAAAAATTATTTGAGATGTATGAAAATTTCATGCAGGGTATTTAAAGAACAACCATGAAAAAAGAGCTACTGAATCGCCAAGATGACCGTGGAAGCACACCGAAACGGTGGGTTTCGCCGCGGTTCCGCGGCCGAGTCGAGGCCGATTCAACTCGTTTTTCCTCTGTTGTTTCTTATTTTTGGTGTTACGTTTTCTGGGATATTTGGTTTCTACCTAGTATTTTTCTGGTGTACTGGTTTGCACTTGGGGTAGACACGGAAAATATGTTTCGATCGAAAATCTAAAGTTCTTGGCTAATCTGATCTTCTGTGTTGTTTATATGTGTTTTTAAACTTCAGCTAATTGCTATATGTCGATTAGCATGGGGTTGCACATAACTGTTGGTTTGTGTATATGAACTTTATTGGATAATCGATGATGAATAGCCGGGGGATGTGAGAAGAGAGTTTTCTTTCTTTCATTCGATATAAATTGTAATTTGATGTAATATTATTTTGCGGGGCACATCCGGGTTGAGGTTGTAGCTACCGTTGTATTATTTCTTTTACTGTTTTTTGCTCCTAGGATAGACCCAAGATAGGGTGCACAAATTACTGGGTTCTTTGAAGTGCTAAGTGGCCTATTCATTTTACTGAGGGAGGTTGCTTCATTTCGGGAATTTGGCGGGTAATTTGTCGCACCTGTAGGGGTCTAGGGTAGGGTTTGGCTATTCATCATGACCGTGGAATCCGTCTTTCATTACAGGCTTACACGAAACGCGAAACTCCTAGTATATCCAATATGTTCATCTGTGATCTGGAATGCCTATTATTGTGTGAGACGAATGGTTATTATATATATGCTATAAAGTAGACGTTACTTATGTTTTGTACCCGCGCTAGTCCAGCCCCCGCTCTGGCGTAAGTTAAGTAACCTAACGGTGTTAGACGGGGCCCAGTGGCAAATACGGATGTCATAAGCATACGTCATATTTTCGTTCCTCTCTATGATGATAGGTGTAAATGATGGGACTGCATTAGATTAATGCAAAGCAAACAAACCAAAGCTGAATCATTGGAACACTTTTAAAAGCACTCGGTTTTTTCAAAACATAAACTTTTAAAATGCGGAGCTTAAGCCACTCCTTTAAAATCTATCAGGTTCCTTCGATTAAATCAAGTTCATTATGTTCACGGTTTCGCCAAAACCAGACGTAGCCCTCCGTCATTTCAGTTGAATATTCAGTAGTATTCAAGCTATGTATTTTGACCTTGGCCAAGGCATAGTGATCGGTAGCTGATGGATATTCATCTGTAGCATAGATAGATGCGTTGGTTTGGGATAGCCGTACTACTATTTTGGCCTTCGTCAACGGTATGTCCGAGTGGGTTCAGATTAACCTGGACAACGACGGATAGAACTTGACATGTGACTTATGATTTGTTGGCCTTCGTCAAGGTCATAAGAGCATGGGGAAAAATCCATATCGGGAGTTTCTAAGGAAACTGAAACTTGCTAGTGCTGCATACCATTTGGAGTGTGATAATATTGGTAGGATTCCTTCAGGATTATCATACAATGATATTTGGATCCTGATCCTACTATAAGTATCCGCAACTCCTCAGGAGATTTTTCACTAACACAATCAATGCAATAAACCAAGTAGGTGTCTAGAACAGTGTTAGCGGGGCTATGCCTCTAGGGAAAAGAGGTTATGTAATTAAGGAACTTCGCGAAAGTGTTGGAAAACCTCCCTCGAGGTACCAACACCAGCCTGGATGAAAGGTTAAGCAAGTATTGTATGGTGAGATTAATCCTGACTAATTCTTCTTTTATGGTTTGAGGAAGGATTCGAGAAACAGTGGGAGCCATCCTATTTAGATAAACTAAAAACCAATCTAAACTTGCAAGAGCATCATGCTGAGTGTTTCTCCTCTCTCTTCTAATTGCAGCGACCAGGTGACCAGACATAGGTTACAGCCAGATAACAATTTGACTGAGTTGTACTATATTGACTGGCAAAGCTTTGTCCAGATGTCCATTACCTATGACAAGCTCGACCACCTTATTACTACTCAAGCCCCCACCGTCCCAGGTCCAGATTCCACCGTCATGGATAATGATATCCGTAAGACATCGGAAAAAAAAAGTGCAAATTCCAAGTGCCTCGTGTTGGCCTCAGTAGATGGTGTAAACCAGAGGCAGCACGACAAGATGGACTTAGTTTCCATCTTCCTCCAAAACAAAGATTTATATGGAGAGCAATCTCGTATCGCAAGGTATGAGACCTCGAAGGAATTGCTTCAAGTGAGGTTGGCTGTCAGGTCATCTGTAGGGGACCACGTCCTTGCAATGATCAGCTATATTGAAGAGCTCATGGACCTAGAGACCACGTTGGAGAACGAGTTAGATACTGACTTGATTCTATAGTCCCAACCTTCTACTTACAACCTGAAGGAAACCAAGGAGACACCCGCTCTACTTATTGGGGAATCTTCCTCTTTTAGATCCAAGGCGAATGCCAAGGGAGAGAAGAAGAATGCCTCGACCAAGCCGAAAGGCGGTGTCAGTAAGGTAGAGGGAAAGGGAAGGGCAAAAGTTTCGGGGCTAACAGTAGGAAAGGAGGGTTGTTCCTATTGTCACGGGAAAAGGGCATTGGCAGAAGTAATGCAGAGCTTGAAAAGACAGAATCTACGATCCGAAGCATGTTGTGGCTTCGGATTCGGGTGTGTTTGTGATTAAAAACTGTAAGTCAATTAACTCTACTTCCTAGGTACTAGATATCGGATCGGGATCTCATATCTGTAATTCTTTATAGGTTTTGAGAAACCGTAGAGTCATCAGGGCAGGTGATATAACTCTCAGGGTTGCTAACGGAATGAGCGTTGACGCTGTATCCGTAGGCGAATATTACATAGGATTGAAAAGTGGGCAGATATTGATTTTACGTAACTGCTTGTGTGTACCTACTCTAGCTTGTAATATCATATCTATATTTTTACTTTTTAAAGATGTAACGTTTCAAAATAATAAAATATTAGTTTTTAGAATTTTTATAATTTAATATTATTTTAATGAATATTTTAATATTCCGGTATAATTAAATACAAATAAATAGGGAAAAATTATGGAAAATTATAAAATAGGGTATTTTATGGAATTATGCCATTTTAAAGTTTTTATGATTAGTTATATGCTAATTTAGTGCTAATCGCGATTAAAAATCGCTAATCGGATTTTTGGCATTTTTGTGCAAAACATGCACATATCATTTTGGACTTGTGTTACATTATTCTTACCATGGCTTTGTTTTGGGTTCACTATTCTTGGGAGAAGGTTTTTGAGAGGTTGAGGAAAAAGAAAAGAAAAGGATTTTGAATATAAAATGGTATAGTAGTAGGTATGGTGATGTGAAAGAAAGATGAGGGGGAGTCAACCTTGGTCATAGCTTCTCTCCTTCATTATTTTCCTCTTCAATTTCCTCTCCTCTTCAGGTTATGGCTGAACCTCATTCCCCTCTTCATCAAACCCTCACAAACATCTCATTTCCCTCATTAAAACCCCATCTTCCCTTTAATAAAAATGTGCACAAGTCCTCAAGCAACCATTTGGACCAAGAAAGTTTGTGATTTTGCGCTGTTGAGGATTCATGAGTCTCTATAGAGGTAATTCCTTCACAATTGTTGTATCATTTCTAGTGATTAAGCCTCTTTTAAAGTTTGATGTCGTTTCGACGAAGTTTTGTGCACTTTGGACAACCCTAGAGAGGATTAGGGTAAATTTGAGTTATTAAGTGAAATTGAGACTTGTTGTGACCTTAGAATCCTGTTAGTGATGTTACTTTGGACCAGACCTGAGAGTTAAACCCAGAATACGGATTTAGTGAATCGATATCTGGGAAAACTGTATTTCTGCGAGTGTGTTTTGGAATCTGCTATCACCCCGGGACCCCTAAAATAAAATTGAGTTGACAGTGAGATGTGCAGGCACCCTGGAACCACCACACCAAACCCTAGCCCCCAACTCCAATTCCCGGCAGCAAATAAATCCACTCTGGCCGCAAATTGCGGCCAGACCAGAGGGGTTTTGTTAGTTATATGTATGCCCTAGAGGCCATTACTATACATATGATGTATATTGTAGTGGATGCTAGGACATATATAGGGAGGACTTTCTTGCTCGACATGATAGTATGCTATCTGCTTGCTCTTTATCTTAACGTGTATACTGATTGTCTCTCTGTTACATGTTGGTAAAGCCCTTAGGATGTGTACTTGACTACCTAGACTATGATGCGGATCATACTAGTGGGGACATGGTAGTCCATAAGTACATCGTTCAAGGTCCCTAGTCGTGGGTGTATCGAGATGGGGTATCGATATACCAGAGTAGACTAGCGTATACCTTCTCAACCCATACAGATGGGCCATGGATGATCCCATATCCATTGGTGTTGGACATCAGAGATGATATACGGGTGCTCAGTGGAGACTGGGTACACTGGACGGACTCACCGAGAACTCCCAGATGGTATTATACCTTACGTCAGATGGCAGTTCACTGGTGACACTGGTACAGGTTAGTCTGTAGACCCGAGATCATCATAGAGTCTTGAGTGATTCCCACTGTGCTTTGATTTCCACCTTACCACGTCCAAGAGGGCATGCAAAACGGTGGTTTTTGGGTACAGTCCCGAATCACATGGAAGAAATGAGCGATAGGAGGGGATTCGTCTCTCCCGGTATAGGGGGTTGATGTTGCGCTGTGTTCGATTGGCTATAACCGGAAATCCCTGGCCAGGGTTGCTGAGATTTACTGGTAAGTGTTACCAGTAGTTTCTCGAACTGTTATAGACCTCATATCAACACGACTTATCGAGCTATTGGGGTCTGACGTTTACTACCCCTAGGCAAGATATGCGACATATCAAACGACGAGACCGGACTGTACGGTAAGTGTTACTGGTTGGATTCACAGGAGTGTGAACGGGCTTGCTCGTCGATCTTCTGATCGCTCAATACCCGGGTGGCCGTTACGTTTAGCAGACCGCTTGCGGCTTGCGGGTGTTTGATATGATCATCACCTGCTGCCGGCGTATTGACGAGTCTTTAGAGTCCTACACAGAGGTTTCCTGGTTCAAGCGAAACGAAATAGGAGCGCATATGAGATATGTGCGAGACCGAGAATAATACCAGTATATGATACTGTATACGATTCTCGCGATTGGTGACATTGATCGGTTATATGCGATATAGCCGGGTTATCGGATCAAGTGTTGATTCGATAAGTTGTTACTATAGATATTAGTCGGTTATATGCAATATGACCGGATCATTAAGTCAAGTGTTGATTTAATGATTTAATGTATAATTATATATTTGATATATCACTTTACATTAACTAATATTGGTTCACTTAAGATGTTTTTCTCACTTGATTGTGCACATTGTATATGTGATATATTTTTGTGCACAAGCTTATATCATGTTTGATGATACATGCAAACTTGGGTGTATGTTTGATTCAAACCATGTTTGGGTTAATGGTTAGGGTTTTGTTATCTTTATTTATTTCATTTATTTATTTTTGGCAAGAATCAAAATGGTGGCTAACTTTGTTTTGTTCTTGAAGCTTCATGAAGCTTTGACAAGCTTTGACCATTTTGTTTCTTACTTTAACCTAACCATTACCTAAACACTAGTTTATTCTCTACATGAGTTAAACTAACCCATGGTTGCTATATGATAAGATCACTTGATTTATTATTATTTCTTAATTCATTTTCTTTTCATCTTCTTCTTCTTCTTCATGAAGAAAAGAAGAAAAAGCTTGCTTGAAAATTAACAAGTGATCAATCCAAGTGAGAAATCCAAATCCAAAGTGAACCCACTTCCTATTTCTTCATCCTCTACCACTTGCCATATAGTATAGGGTGTTTTCTTCACAAGTTTCATGACTTGGTGAAGGTGGAGCTTGATCTTGAGTTGCCTCGACGTAGATCATCTTCGGCATCGATGTCGACGACCTAACCCGATCATTTCTTCGACGAAACCATCGCTAGAGTACGGGATCCGATGATCGCAGCGGAGGGACATCATCACGGATCTAAGGAAGTGGAGGACCGGATCTACAAAGGTTGTAGTCTCTTTCACTTTAGAGTAAAGTTGTTTATTCGCATTTCGTTTCGCCTAAACTCTAGTTAACGATCTAGTTTAGGGTTTCTCGGCACCGGAAAATTTAAATTTTGCATGGTTGATGCCTTTTGGAACCTCATTAGTGTGCCTAGGAACCCTACAGTGGTATCAGAGCCTAGCTGGTGCCATAGGCGATGCGTAGACGAAGTTAGAAACCCGATCGAACCCGAAACCCTAATGCATAACCCTTCTCTGTACATTTTCTGAAAATGTGGTTTTTTCCAAATTAAAAATTCTCAAAAATATCAGTAGGAAAATACAAGGGTTACTGTGCAAAACGAGACTGTAATTCGACTAAACCGCCGCGGAACCGCGGCCTTACCCTGGTAATGGCGGCGGTTCCGCGGCCGTTTGTAAAGATCATGGAATAATTTTTGCTCAGTAATCTCAGTTGGTGTTTGCTGATCCTTTTGGGAAATTTTATTTTTCACTCAACAGTTGAGTTTTCTGGGGTGTTTTGGGGATTCGATGTTTCGATCGGAAACTTTAACTGCGTCTATGTGTTTTTCCGGATAATTATTGAATATGTTAAAAAGTTCGACCGGATATAAATACCAGCTTTTTCCCCTGTCGGGAAATTTCCAATTGTTGGATCTTTCCGTAGTTTTAGAACGTTCGAAGTAGTGCAAGTAACGCGATGGACCCTCTAGAAGACAACAAACCTTAACTCGATTATATGACCGTCTTGAACTGTCCTTTGAACCTTAGGGTTTGGGGCAGTACGGCGTGCCACATGTGAGGCGTTGACTTGACCCTTCTACGGCTGTACCGTTGGTACTGTGGCATGAAGTGGATGTTTTTAAACTTATTTCATGTGTTGAGCAGTTTCGGGAAAACTTGGGTGTTCGATTGTTCGATCGGAAAGTTTAACATTTTCTATTTATCCGGAATGTGATACAATATTTGGAATCCACAAGTAGTTATGAGATAACTGATTGAATGTTATAAATCTAGCGGTTTAGTCTCACTTGATCAGTTGCCATGGAATTTTGATGTGATCAAAAGTCCGTCGCAATCACGTAGCGTACGCGGATACTCACCGGGTAAACTTAATAGACAGCCTCACCCCATAGCCCCGACCAAGTGACTGTAGGAGAACCCCGTCGCCGAAAGCATCCGTTCGGGTGCTCGCGGCAGCGGTGTTCCGCCTTGGTGCACTTCGTCGACGGCATCGGGGGTGCGGCCGCCTACTAAACTTTGCGACGAGCATTCGATCAGTTTTTCGGGAATCTTGTTGAATTGCCCGACTAGATATTGAAAAGTGTTTTCGATATAGAGACTAAAATGCGGGGTTTATAATTGTTAGGCATGTGATGTCTAAGGAATTCATTTGGTCGGGCATGCGATGTCAGAGGAGGTTGCGGATTCCAATTGTTGTAGTTTTACACTTTCTTTTCTGCGACCGTTAGTGTAATATGCGATATCGCCGGTTTCGTTGCTATATGCCAACGACAATTGGGATACGCATGTTTACTTACGTTGATGACATGTGATGTTATGTGTTGCTGGATATGTTATATTGGATCGTCGTGTTTGAATAGCCGGGGGGTTTTATGTGAGATGAGTGTTTTTCATTTTCATTCATGTAAAAACTTGTATGTATTATTCTTTTATTCGTGCACTTCCAGGTTGCGGAAGATGTCACCTTTTGTATATTATTTACTTTTCCGCACTAGGATAGACCCAAGGAGGGGAGCACAAGTAACCGGGTTCTGGAGTCCAGTGGGAGACCAACTCGAGGAGTCGAGTCCGGGTCTCCTAACTCTAGAATTGGTAGGGTTGCTTGCCGCTCTCGTAGGGGTCTAGGGGTGTGGGTTTGGCAATTCATCGCGACCGTGGAATCCGTGTTTTGTACTGGCTCGTATTGAAAACACGGACGTCCTAGTATATCCAATATTTCATATGATATTTTCTGCTGCGTTATCTGTGATGTGATCATTTGATGTTCTGTGATAAATACTGTATATAGTATATATGATATATTATATAGACGTTACTTATGTTTTACACCCGCGCTAGCCCTACCCCGCTCTGCCGTTAGTCACCTAACCTAACGGTGCATGAGGGGATATCGAGGCGAATGCGGATGGCATAAGTGTACGTCGTATTTATCTGTGATGTTTAGGTGCTTAAATGATGGCACTTCATTAATATGATTAATGAAAGTAAAAGAAACCTAAAGATGTTGTGGAATTGAATTTAAAAAATAAAACAGGTAGCTACTGTTCTTGCTTTCCACAGCGGTATATATGATATATCCTGCACCTTATTCGATGAGGAAAGGGCCGACGATCCCTTCACTGGGAGTGACCCCTTTAGCAATAACTCGCAGATGCTACACACTCGGTTTGTCTTTTGATAGCTTCTATAGTTTCTGCTTTGCACAGCGGTATATATGATATATCCTGCACCTTATTCGATGAGGAAAGGGCCGGCGATCCCTTCACCGGGAGTGACCCTTTTAGCAAAACTAGAAAAGCCTAAAAAACACTCCATTTTAAAATCATTTGATTCTACAACGATATCAAGTTCATTACGCAATTGGTTTTCAGAAAAAAACCTGTCGTAGCCCTCCGTCATTTCAGATAAGTTGTATATAGTATTCGTGCTACATTTGTTGGCTTTCGTCAAGGTGTAGTGTGCGGTAGCTATATGCTGCTTATCCGCTGCATACGATGCGATTGGATTAGGGTAGTCGTACGGCTTTGTTGGCTTTCGTCAAGGGTCGTGCGGGTGGGTTTAATTCAGTCAAGAAATGTACGGGTTGAACTTGACTAGCGGGCTATGGTTTGTTGGCTTTCGTCAAGGTCATAGCACGTTAGGGGAAAAATATTATCGGGAATTTCAAGTATTAAAATTTGCAATGAGATTGCATACCTTCTATGAGATAGTTGGATCCCGATACCCACTGCGAGTAATTGTTACTCCTGGGAGAGTTTTACACATTACAATTAGCCGATCAAGTAGGTGTCTAGAAAGGTGTCAACGGGGTTACGCCTCTGGGAAAACGAGGTTTACATTAATTAGGTCCGTGCGAAAGCACGGGGAACCTCCCTCAAAGTACCGACACTGGCCTGGCTGAAAGATTGGCGAACTTGTAGTGTGTAATTAATCCCGGCTAGTCTTTCCTTTTAGGGTTTGAAGGAAGATTTGATAAAAACAGTGGGAGCAATCCAGATTAGATAAAATAATAACCAATCTAATCTTGCAAGAGCATACGCCGATTGTTTTCTTCTCTCTCTCTCCAGGTAGCGACCATATCACGCCTTAATCAAGATAATAATACGGATATTTGACAGAACCCGCTTGTTATACTGAGCTGGGGGGAACGTTGGTCCCGCTCCAACTTATAATTGTTATAAGACAGAGCAGGAATTGGGGAGTACCAGATTTCCCGTGCTGCCCAAACGAAGAAAGTGCATGTTGATGCATCATCTTCGGGTATGTTCGTTACAAAGAACTGTTTCTCTGTATCCTCTACGTCCTGGGTATTTGATACCGGATCAGGATCCCAGATATATAATCTGTTGCATAGGGCTACAGAAAGGTAGAGAACTGAGAACGGGTGATGAGTTTCATGAGGCAGAAAACGGTGCAAGTGTTGCAGCCAAGTCTGTTGGTCACTGTCACCCTATATTACTAGAATACATTGATTCTGAATGAGTGTTATTAGATACCGAACCTGATATACAAAATCATATCAGTCTCTTTATTAGTAAAGAAGGATATAATTTTGTATTGTTGGATAATGTTTTGAACATTTCCTATATCAAAAGTTGATCGGTTCAGGCACGTTATCTAAAAGCATTGATGTTCTAAATCAAACTATAGTTCTTAGTATACGGAACACACACAAGAGGAAGAGTTCAGAAATGAACGAATCCTTCTAGAGGCATTGTAGACTAGGTCATATCAATGCGACCCGACTGGCTGAAGTTACATTTAGATGCATATTTAAATCAATTTGAATTTACATCTTATGAAACCTGCCAGTCATGTCACAAAGATTAGATGACCATAGCTCTGTTTATTGGAAACAGAGAAAGAGTTAGTGAACTCTTTGGACTGATACATGGTGATGTATGCAAGGTACCCTGTCTACACATGCCAGGACCGGTTCTTTGTATTTCATTACATTCTCTGATAATCTCTCAAGATTCAGACATTGTTTCTGTTGAAACACAAGTCCGAACCTTTTGAGATATTCACAGAATATAAGTTAGAAGTAGAGAACCAAAAACCGGGTATAAGTATTATGTCCTATGATGAGCACAAGGAGGAGAATACTTGTGCATGGAATTCTTGGACTATTCTAAAGGAGAATGAGATTCTCTCTCAGCATTACTCCTCCGTATACACCACAGCACGTCGGTGTATCGGGGAAGAGCAATAGCACCCTATGTGATATGGTGTGCTCTATGATGAGTACTACTGAGTTTCCTATTTCCTTTTGGGAGTTATGCACTTGAGAAGTTGCATACCTACTGAATAAGGTTCGAATCAAATCAGTTGCCTACCACTTCATATGTGATATGGAAAGGGAAGAGCCCATATCTTAAGTTGGTTAAGATTTGGGGTTGTCCGGGCTATGTCTAAAAGCTAAATCCGGACAAGCTCGAGGCAAGGTCTATTATGTAGAACTGGAAATGTTCCAGCTATACAAACTGCAGCTGATGATTTAATAGAACCAAAGGATTCAGTAGATTCCAACGAACCTCAGCCTCTCCGCCAATCTAGTAGGGTTCCTCACCCACCTGAGAGTTACTTTGGTTTCTCTATGACAGTGGGAGCGAGGATTGCATCATGAGATGATGACTCAACTAGTTTCGAGCTGGCCATCAGGAGTGAGACTCTGTAAGAATGGCTGGATGCTTAGTGATCTGAGATGGAATCCATATACACCAACAAAGTATGGACTTTGGTTGCTATATCTGAAGGGTTAAATCCCCATCAGGAGCAAGTATATCTTGAGAAGATTACTTGGTGTACATGGAAAAGTTGAGACTTTCAAAGCTAGACTTGTTAAAGGTTTGCATCATTGACCAGGTATGGATTATGTTGAAACCTTTTCTAAGGATCTATGCTTAAGTCCATCCAAATCCTACTTGCCACGGCTACATACCATGACTACGATATCTGGTGGTTGGGTGTCATGACTGCTTTTCTAAATGAAGTTTTAGAAGAGAACGTCTGTAAGTACACAGCCAGAGGGAGCAGCGGAAACGTGTGCAAGTTGCTTTATAGGATAAAGCAGACATCGCGGAGTTGAAACGTCTGTTTTGATGTAGTAATCAAAAGGTTTGACTTCATTAAAAGGGTAGATGAACCTTGTATATACAAAAAGGTAGTAGGGAGTATGGTGGTGATCCTCGTAGAGTACATGGATGACATACTCTTGATAGGGAAGTAGTTTCCTATGCTACGTTCGATCAATCTCCGCTTATCACAAGGATTCTCCATATAGGATTAAAATGATACCTCCTAATCCCTGAGTTTTCATCTATGAGATAGATGTAATTGGATGTTAGGATTCTTACTAGTAGTAGTGAGAAGGTATCAATCGATCCAGGGGAGAATTACTGGAAAAGTTCCAGAGTGATAAGGACGACTGAATGTCAGTCACAGGCATTGTCTTTGCCTTCAGTAAAGGGACGGTATGTTGGAAGAGTTCCAAGCTAGATACCGTGACATACTAGACGATTAAAGGCAAGATACATCGCTGCTTAAGATGCTACCAAAGAGGCAGTCTGGATATATATTAGTTCATGAGATGAACTTCGTTCCTACCATTGTGAGACAATGGAGTTGTGGCTTATGCCTAGGAACGTCCGTCCCATCAGTGATCCAGACATATTCTGAGGCAGTGTCACCTGATCATGGAGATGGTTGATCTCCAAGGGATCGAGGTTAGGAGAGTAGACTCAGAGGACAACACGGCGGATCCATTCACAAAGGCCTTTTTCCCAGAGAGAGACTTTTATGGGATGGTTGAGTATGAGATACTACAACCACTGCTATCAGATGGCCCTAGTGCAAGTGGGAGATTGTTAGTTATATGTATGCCCTAGAGGCCATTACTATATATAAGATGTATATTGTAGTGGATGCTAGGACATATATAGGGAGGACTTTCTTGCTCGACAAGATAGTATGCTATCTGGTTGCTCTTTATCTTAATGTGTATACTGATTGTCTCTCTGTTACATGTTGGTAAAGCCCTTAGGATGTGTACTTGACTACCTGGACTATGATGCGGATCATACTAGTGGGGACATGGTAGTCCATAAGTACATCCTTCAAGGTCCCTAGTCGTGGGTGTATCGAGACGGTGCATCGATATACCAGAGTAGACTAGTGTATACCTTCTCGACCCATACAGATGGGCGATGGATGATCCCATATCCATTGGTGTTTGACATCAGAGATGATATACGGGTGCTCAGTGGAAACTGGGTACACTGGACGGACTCGTCGAGAACTCCCAGATGGTATTATACCTTACGTCAGATGGCAGTTCTCTGGTGACACGTGTACAGGTTAGTCTGTAGACCCGAGATCATCATAGAGTCTTGAGTGATTCCCACTGTGCTTTGATTTCCACCTTACCACGTCCAAGAGGGCGTGCAAAATGGTGGTTTTTGGGTACAGTCCCGAATCACATGGAGGCAATGAGCGATAGGAGGGGATCCGTCTCTCGCGGTATAGGGGGTTGATGTTGCGCTGTGTTCGATTGGCTATAACCGGAAATCCCTGGCCAGGGTTGCTGAGATTTACTGGTAAGTGTTACCAGTGGTTTCTCGAACTGTTATAGACCTCATATCAGAACGACTTATCGAGCTATTGGGGTCTGACGTTTACCACCCCTAGGCAAGATATGCGACATATCAGACGACGAGACCGGACTGTACGGTAAGTGTTACTGGTTGGATTCACAGGAGTGTGAGCGGGCTTGCTCGTCGATCTTCTGATCGCTCAATACCCGGGTGGCCGTTATGTTTAGCAGACCGCTTGCTGCTTGTGGGTGTTTGATATGATCATCACATGCTGCCGGCGTATTGACGAGTCTTTAGAGTCCTACACAGAGGTTTCCTGGCTCAAGAGAAACGAAATAGGAGCGCATATGAGATATGTGCAGGACCGAGAATAATACCAGTATGTAATACTGTATACGATTCTCGCGATTGGTGACATTGATCGGTTATATGCGATATAGCCGGGTTATCTGATCAAGTGTTGATTCGATAAGTTGTTACTATAGATATTAGTCGGTTATATGCAATATGACCGGATCATTAAGTCAAGTGTTGATTTAATGATTTAATGTATAATTATATATTTGATATATCACTTTACATTTACTAATATTGTTTCACTTAAGATGTTTTTCTCACTTGATTGTGCATATTGTATATGTGATATATTTTTGTGCACAAGCTTGTATCATGTTTGATGAAACATGCAAACTTGGGTGTATGTTTGATTCAAACCATGTTTGGGTTAATGGTTAGGGTTTTGTTATCTTTATTTATTTCATTTATTTATTTTTGGCAAGAATCAAAATGGTGGCTAACTTTGTTTTGTTCTTGAAGCTTCATGAAGCTTTTATAAGCTTTGACCATTTTGTTTCTTACCTTAACCTAACCATTACCTAAACACTAGTTTATTCTCTACATGAGTTAAACTAACCCATGGTTGCTATATGATAAGATCACTTGATTTATTATTATTCCTTAATTCATTTTCTTTTCATCTTCTTCTTCTTCTTCATGAAGAAAAGAAGAAAAAGCTTGCTTGAAAATTAACAAGTGATCAATCCAAGTGAGAAATCCAAATCCAAAGTGAACCCACTTCCTATTTCTTCATCCTCTACCACTTGCCATGTAGTATAGGGTGTTTTCTTCACAAGTTTCATGACTTGGTGAAGTTGGAGCTTGATCTTGAGTTGCCTCGACGTAGATCATCTTCGGCATCGATGTCGACGACCTAGCCCGATCATTACTTCGACAAAACCATCGCTAGAGTCCGGGATCCGATGATCGCAGCGGAGGGACATCATCACAGAGCTAAGGAAGTGGAGGACCGGATCTACAAAGGTTGTAGTCTCTTTCACTTTAGAGTAAAGTTGTTTATTCGCATTTCGTTTCGCCAAAACTCTAGTTAACGATCTAGTTTAGGCTTTCTCGGCACCGGAAAATTTTAATTTGGCATGGTTGATGCCTTGTGGAACCTCATTAGTGTGCCTAGGAACCCTACAGGTTTTGCCTCGTTTTTGGTGCATGGCCCTATTTCCAGTTAACTTGACCCTTGGTATCTGCAATTTTGTCTAGTTCCAATCAGGGTAAAATCTGGGTTGATTTTCATGAGTTGGCACATGATTTATGACTTGTTTTTGCATGGATTTTGGTATTTGGTGATTCATTTCTGTCGGGTGGCGTTTGGACGTCAACGACAAGTGGATATTGATCGTGTTTACATGCGAGACGATAGGTTTTTACCTATGAGAGTAGCGTGTGCTATTTTGGTTTCCGATGTGATTTTCATGTGCTTTAGCGTTGTGATATACTTGTAGGTACCCTACGTGATGTTGAGGCGAAGAAGATGAAGATGGCGACATCGGCATCGGCACATGAGAAGCAATGTGAGTAGATTTATATCTACGGGGAGAAGTCGGGTGGATGGCGTATAGCACCCCCGCAGTCCGTGGTGATGTATACGAATACGTATACACACGTATATTTATTATGTGTTGTTTAAGTTTATTGATGACAAGGATGTATTGGTTTAGTATAGTGCGAAACCCTAGAGTAGTGGTTGCACCCACACATACACGTACACATATACTTGCATGCATTCCTTCTTTTATCTGTGCGCATATGGAGGTGTGTATATCTACACATGGGTATCGGACTATGTGTTCATATACGGGATTTGAGGATGAAACGTGGGATTGAGATGAGTCGATGAGGTTTCAGGCCATGAGATTCGGTGATATGACAGAGTTCGTATTTGAGATGCGACATGATGGTTTTAGCGGGCCTTTGGGCATGTGTTTTACCCCGCATTCATATTTATATAGATGGTATCGATGGTACTAGACTTAGACTTATACCCTAGACTATGTGATATGATGGTAGTGATACCTGATATGTGATGAGATAAATGTGATATTGACCCGTACCCAGCTATTGGGATGCCGTACGACGATTTACCGTACGAGCTTTATATTGATGTTAGATCCGCACTCATGACTCGAGGATGTTATAAGATATACTGTATCGTACGTGATACTATTGAGGCGGGATCACCGACTATTGTATATATATGTGTATATCGACTCAGATTTAGGTGGTTTTCATACCCCTCCCGATTGGCTTGATAGTTGGGTCCGTAGTTAGCATAGTAGGCGTAGACTAGACCCGAGTCATACCTATTTCAAAACTAACGAATCGGGGATATTTTAAAGATAGGCAAAAAGAGATTCTACGGATATTTTCAAACGTAGCATCTGTTCTTAAAACACCGTGGCTCTTATTTTACCAAAAACCCCGATTCTTCTTATTTCAAAAGGCAAGGCTGCATGATATAGTTTTTGAGGTAGATTCTTTACTGTTGCGTTGATTATTCGATTCCGCATATTCATGCTTTTTGCATTGCATTGCTTATGTTGTTGATATATTACAGTCATGCTGTTAGGACACCAGCACCATTATCGATGATGCGTATGTTCCACGTACACTGTTTGCCGGCTCACACACTTCATCATCGATAATTGCCATGTCACTACACTGTAGTACTGTTGCATTCAGGATATGATTCTTGCATGACAGACTGATATGCTTACATTTCCCTTACATGTCACATACATCATGCTTACTGATTATACGTATTGAGAGTTGTTGTTTCCATGATATTTCAGGATTTTGGGAACCGTGGGTATTTCAAAAGAGAATATGTCATTGCTTTAAAAACCCGGTTACCCTTGATATGATATTTCAGTACGTCCACCATGTGTTTTCTCGGTGTTTAGAGCGACATGTGAAACCCGATTCGAGGAGCGGACGAGCCGATTGCGGGTATATGGTGGACTCGGTATGGTTCCCCTCGGCAAGATGATCGAGGGACTTTACCGATTGAGCCTGGAGGCGGGCGAGTACCTACCGGTGATTGGTTGGACCTGGCGGTCATCCGGAGGAGACCGACCAGAGTCGATATATGGATATGGGCATACTGCTGGGGCCGAGGGCCTGTTACGCAGACAGAGCCCGTGGGCTGGTCCGGACTGACGGAGCCCGTTATATGAGGATTTACATGCCGATGCTGGGCACAGTTTTCATGATGTTTTCGAGTGTCGATGCAGGACACTCCGGTTCTATGATTTTGACGTGTCGCGAGGGACACAGGTGGTTTATATCCTCATATTTCCATGCATATGCTTATGATATTTACATGCATGATGGTTTTTGTCATTGGGTGACGAGTGGACGGGATCCACGTACATGCAGATTTGATTACATTGATCATACCTCACATTTATGATATGATATTACCTGAGGCTTCGGCACGAGCACTTGGCACTACACTCATGTATAGAGATTACATTGCCAGTTTAGCATGCTTCAGACTTATTCATATTGAGGTTTATATATATCTGATTGTATTGACCTAGGATGGGTCATACATTCGATCTCTGCTTGTAGATATTTTCTATTCACGAGTTGGCAACTCACCCCCGTTGTGCCACAGTTCTTGCAGGTTTTTGCCGTACAGATTCCATAGTGGCATTTCTGGCACACTGCTTCGATATGGGTGACTTGCGTTGGTAGGTGGGTTCTTTTGCATCAGAACTACCCTTGTATATGTACTTTCAGTTGTATCTAGTCATTCCATCAACTAAAACTTGTATATTGTTTCAGACTTAGAGACAGTGATGTATTATTTCGACCTTAGAGTCGCGCTTGTAGCATTATGGTTTTCTGGCTGTTTTGAGTTTCTTTTTGGGTTTTGATCCTCGCCCTTTGGCGTTGTATATTATTATTGCTTGCATGGTTGTGACCGTCGATTGACGAAGAGCTAGCTCCTGTAGGGTTCCTAGGCACACTAATAAGGTCTCACAAGGCATCAACCATGCCAAATTCAAATTTTACAAGTGCCGAGAAACCCTAATACGGATCGTTGACTAGAGTTTAGGAGAAACAAGCAACTAGTTAACAACTTAACTAAAAGTGAACAGAAAATACAACCTTTGTAGATCCGGTCCTCCACCTCCATAGCTCCGTGAAGATGTCCCCTCGCTGCGATCATCGGATCCCGGGCTCTAGCGTCGGCTTCATCGGAGAAATGGGCGGACAGAGCGTCGACTTCGATGCCGAAGATGATCTACATCGAGGCAACACATGATCAAGCTCCAACTTCACCAAGCCATGAAACTTGTGAAGAAAACACCCTATACTACTTGGCAAGTGATAGATGATGAAGAAATAGGAAGTGGGTTCACTTTAGAATTGGATTTCTCACTCTTTTTCTCAAGTTGCCATTAATGGAGGCAAGGTTTCTTCTTTGTTGAAGAAGAAGAAGAAGAAGAAAGAATATGATAAGTTATATTAAAAATAGAAAACAAAATGATACTTATCATAATCTCAACCATGGTCAAGTGTAGAGAATAAACTAGGGTTAGGTTTAATGGTTAGGTTTAAGGAATAAAACAAAATGGTCAAAGCTTTTTCAAAGCTTCATGAAGCTTCAACAAAATCCAAAGAAAGCCACCATTTTATCTGAAGCCAAAATGAAATAAATAAATAAATAAAGAAAGAAAATGAAACCCTAACCATTATCTAACTATGGTTTAAGTATTTACACAAACCCAAGTTGCATGTATCATCAAACATGATACAATCTTGTGCACAAAAGTATATCACATATACAACTTGTGTACATCAAGTGAGAAAATCCAATTTAAGTGAACCAATACTAGTTAATGCAAAGTAATATATCAAATATATAATTATGCATTAAATCATTAAATCAATACTTGATTTAACGATCCGGTCATATCGCATATAACCGACTAATATCCAATGTATCGGCTTATCGAATCAATCCTCGATTCGATAACTAGGTTATATCACATACAACCATTCGATACATACATCGCGAGAATAGAATACGGTATCACATACACGCATTATTCTCGGTCCCGAACATATCCCATATGCGCTCCTATTTCGTTTCGCTTGAGCCAGGAAACCTCTGTGTAGGACTCTAAAGACTCGTCAATACGTCGGCAGCAGGTGAAGATCATATCAAACACCCACAAGCCGCAAGCGGTCTGCTAAACATAACGGCCACCCGGGTATTGAGCGATCAGAAGATCGACGAGCAAGCCCGCTCACACTCCTGTGAATCCAACCAGTAACACTTACCGTACAGTCCGGTCTGTTCGTCTGATATGTCGCATATCTCACCTAGGGGTGGTAAACGTCAGACCCCAATAGCTCGATAAGTCGTGTCGATATGAGGTCTATAACAGTTCGAGAAACTACCGGTAACACTTACCAGTAAATCTCAGCAACCCTGGCCAGGGATTTCCGGTTATAGCCAATCGAACACAGCGCAACATCAACTCCCTATACCGGGAGAGACGAATCCCCTCCTATCGCTCATTGCCTCCATGTGATTCGGGACTGTACCCAAAAACCACCGTTTTGCACGCCCTCTTGGACGTGGTAATGTGGAAATCAAAGCACAGTGGGAACCACACAAGACTCTATGACGATCTCGGGTCAACAGACTACTCTGTACCAGTGTCACCAGAGAACTGCCATCTGACGTAAGGTATAATACCATCTGGGAGTTCTCGGCGAGTCCGTCCAGTGTACCCAGTCTCCACTGAGCACCCGTATATCATCTCTGACGTCAAACACCAATGGATATGGGATCATCCATCGCCCATCTGAATGGGTCGAGAAGGTATACGCTAGTCTACTCTGGTATATCGATGCCCTGTCTCGATACACCCATTACTAGGGACCTTGAAGGATGTACTTTTGGACTACCATGTCCCCACTAGTATGATCCGCATTATAGTCCAGGTAGTCAAGTACATATCCTAAGGGCTTTACCAACATGTAACAGAGAGACAATCAGTGTACACGTTAAGGTAAAGAGTAACCAGATAGCATACTATCATGTCGAGCAAGAAAGTCCTCCCTATACATGTCCAAGCATCCACTACAATATAGATCCTATCTATAGTAATGGCCTCTAGGGTATACATATAACTAACAATCTCCCACTTGCACTAGGGCCATCTGATAGCAGTGGTTGTAGTATCTCATACTCAACCATCCCATAAAAGTCTCTCTCTGGGAAAAGGCCTTTGTAAGTGGATCCGCCGTGTTGTCCTCTGAGTCTACTCTCCTAACCTCGATCCCTTAGAGATCAACCATCTCCATGATCAGGTGATACAGCCTTAGAATATGTCTGGATCACTGATGGGACGGACGTTCCTTGGCATAAGCCACAACTCTATTGTCACACAATGGGAGGAACTAAGTTCATCTCATGAACCAATATACACCCAGACTGCCTCTTTGGTAGCATCTTAATTAGCGATGTATCCCGCCTTTATCGTCTATTATGCCACGGTATCTAGCTTGGAACTCTTCCAACATACCGTCCCTCCATAGAGGGTAAAGACAATGCTTGTGACTGACATCCAGTCGTCCTTATCAGCCTGGAACACTTCCAGTGATTCTTCCCAGGATCGATTGATACCATCTCACTACATCTAGTGGGAATCCTAACATCCATTTAGATCTATCTCATAGATCCAAAACCCAGGATTTAGTAGGTATCACTTTGATTCTATGTAGAGAATCATTGTGATAAGCGGAGATTGATCGAGCGTAGCATAGGAAACTCCTTCCCTATCAAGAGTATGACATCCACGTACTCTACGAGGATATTCACCATACTCCCTACTACCTTTTTGTTTATACAAGGTTCATCTACCATTTTGATGATGTCAAACTCTTTGACTTCTACATCAAAACAGACGTTCCAACTCCGTGATGCCTGCTTTATCACATAAAACATCTTGCACACGTTTCTGCTGCTCCCACTTTCTATGAAGCTCTCTGACTGTGTACTTACAGACTCTCTTTTCTGAAGCCATGTATCATTTTAGAAAAGCAGTCATGACACCCAACCACCAGATATCGTAGTCATGGTATGTAGCCGAAGCAAGTAGGATCTGGATGCACTTAAGCATAGCCACTGGAAAAGGTTTCATCATTATCCACGCCTGGTTGATGACGAAAACCTTTAACAAGTCTAGCTTTGAAAGTCTCAACTTTTCCATCTACACCAAGTAATCTTCTCAAGATATACTTGCTCCTGATGGGGATTTAACCCTTCAGATATAGCAACCAAAGTCCATACTTCGTTGGTGTATAAGGATTCCATCTCAGATCGCTGAGCATCCAGCCATTCTTATAGAGTCCCACACCTGATGGCCAGCTCAAAACTAGTTGGGTCATCATCTCATGATGCAATCCTCGCTCCCACTGTCATAGAGAAACAGAAGTATCTCTCAGGTGGGTGAAAAACCCTACTAGATCGGCGGAGAGGCTGAGGTTCGTTGGTATCTACTGAATCCTTTGGTTGTACCAAATCATCTGCTGTAGTTTGCATAGCTGGAACCTTTCCAGTTCTACATAACTGACCTTTCCTCGAGCTTGTCCGGATTCTGCTTTTAGACATAGGCCGGACAACCCCAAATCTTAACTACCTTAAGACGTGGGCTCTTCCCATACCATATCTCATATGGAGTGGTAGGCTGTGATCTGATTCGAACCCTATTCAATAGGTATGCAGCTTCTCAAGAACATAACTCCCAAAAAGTTTATAGGTAACTCAGTAGTACTCATCATAGAGCGTACCATATCGAATAGGGTGCAATTGCTCCGCCCCGATATACCATCGTACTATGGTGTATACGGAAGAGTAATGCTGAGAGAGAATCTCATTCTCCTTTAGAATAGTCCAGGAATTCCGTGCTCAAGTATTGTCCTCCCTGATCGCATCAAAGGACATAATACTTATACCCTTATTTTGGTTCTCTACTTCTAACTTATATTCCGTGAATATCTCAAAAGGTTCGGACTTGTGTTTCAACAGGAACATATGTCTGAATCTTGAGAGATCATCAAAGAATGTAATGAAGTACAAAGAACCGGTCTTGGCATGTGTAGACTGGGTACCTATATACATCAACATGTATCATCCCAAGAGTTCACTAACTCTTTCTCTGTTTCCAGTAAACGGAGCTATGGTCATCTTATCTTTGTGACATGACTGGCAAGTTTCACAAGATGTAAATTCAAACTGATTTAAATATGCATCTATATGTAACTTCAGCTAGTCGGGTCGCATTGATATGACCTAGTCTACAATACCTCAAGAAGAATTCGTTCATTTCTGAACTCTTCCTCTTGTGTGTGTTCTGTATACTAAGAACTGTAGTTTGATTTAGAACATTAATGCTTTTAGATAACGTGCCTGAACCAATCAACTTTTGATATAGGAAATGTTCAAAACATTATCCACCAATACAAAATTTTATCATTTCTTTACTAATAAAGAGAGTGATATGATTTTGTATATCAGGTTCGGTATCTAATAACATTCGTTCAGAATCAATGTATTGGTAATACAAGGTGACAGTGACCAACAGACTTGGCTGCAACACTTGCCCCGTTTTTTGTCTCATGAAACTTATCACCCGTTCTTAGTTCTTTACCTATCTGTAGCCCATGTAACAAGTTACATATGAGGGATCCTGATCCGGTATCTCATATCCAGGACGTAAAGAATACTGAGAAACAGTTCTTTGTAACGAACACACCCGAAGATGATGCATCAGTATGCACTTTCTTCGTTTGGGCGGCACGGGAATTCTGGTAATCCCCAATTTCCTGCTCTGTCTTATAACAATTATAAGTTGGAGCGGGACCAACGTTCCCCAGCTCAGTATAACAAGCGGGTTCGGTCAATATCCGTATTATTATCTTGATTAAGGCGTGATATGGTCGCTACCTGGAGAGATAGAGAAGAAAACACTTGGCGTATGCTCTTGCAAGATCAGATTGGTTATTATTTTATCTAATCAGGATGGCTCCCACTGTTTTTATCAAATCTTCCTTCAAACCCTAAAAGGAAAGACTAGCCGGGATTAATTATACGCTACAAGTTCGCCAATCTTTCATCCAGGCCAGTGTCGGTACTTTGAGGGAGGTCCCCCGTGCTTTCGCACGAACCTAATTAATGTAAACCTCGTTTTCCCAAAGGCGTAACCCCGTTGACACCTTTCTGGACACCTACTTGATCGGCTAATTGTAATGTGTAAAACTCTCCCAAGAGTAACTCTTACTCGCAGCGGGTATCGGGATCCAACTATCTCATTGAAGATATGTAATCTCATTGCAAATTTCAACACTTGAAATTCCCGATAATTTTGCCCCTAGCGTCCTATGACCTTAACGCAGGCCAAAAAACCATAGTGCGCTAGTCAAGTTCAACCCGTCATTTCCTGATTGAATTAAACCCACCCGCATGACCCTTAACGCAGGCCAACAAAGTCGCACGACTACCCTAATCCAATCTGCATCATATGCATAAGCAGATAAATACTAGTTAGCTACCGCACACTACGCCTTGACGCAGGCCAACAAACGTAGCACGAATACTAACTACTACTTATCTGAAATGACGGAGGGCTACGACTGGTTTTTCTGAAAACCTATTGCGTAATGAACTTGATATTGTTGTAGAATCAAATGATTTTTAAAATGGAGTGTTTTTTAGGATTTTCTAGTTTTACTAAAGGGGTCACTCCCGGTGAAGGGATCGTCGGCCCTTTCCTCGTCGAATGAGGTGCGGGATATATCATATATATCACTGTGCAAAGTAAAAACGTTTAAAAGCAATCAAAAGACAAACCGAGTGTGTAGCATCTGCCAGTTATTGCTAAAGGAGTCACTCCCGGTGAAGGGATCTCGGTCCTTTCCTTATCGAATAAGGTGCAGGATATATCATATATACCGCTGTGCAAAGAAAGAACTGTAGCTACCTGTTTTATTTAGAAATTCGATTCCACAACATCTTAGGTTTCTTTTCTTTCATTAATCATATTAATGAAGTCCCATCATTTAAGCACCTAAACATCACAGATAAATACGACGTACACTTATGCCATCCGCATTCGCCTCGATGTCCCCTCTGCACCGTTAGGTTAGGTAACTAACGGCAGAGCGGGGCATGGGCTAGCGCGGATGTAAAACATAAGTAACGTCTATATAATATATCATATATACTATATACAGTATCTATCACAGAACATCATATGATCACATCATAGATATCGCAGCAAAAGAAGCATATGAAATATTGGATATACTAGGACGTCCGTTTTTCAATACGAGCCAGTATAAAACACGGATTCCACGGTCGCGATGAATAACCAAACCCACACCCCTAGACCCCTACGAGAGCGGCAAGCAACCGTACCAATTCTAGAGTTAGGAGACCCGGACTCGACTCCTCGAGTTGGTCTCCCACTGGACTCCAGAACCCAGTTCCTTGTGCCCTCCTCCTTGGGTCTATCCTAGTGCGGAAAAGAAAATAATATACAAACGGTGACATCTTCCGCAACCTGGAAGTGCCCAAATAAAAGAATATTACATACAAGTTTTTACATGAATGAAAATGAAAAACACTCATCTGACATAAAAAAAACCCGGCTATTCAAACACGACAATCCAATAAAACATATCCAGCAACACATAACATCACATGTCATCAACATAAGTAAACATGCGTATCCCAATTGTCGTTGACATATAGCAACGAAACTGGCGATATCACATATTACACTTACGGTCACAGAAAAGAAAGTGTAAAACTACAACAGTTGGAATCCGCAACCTGCATAGACATCGCATGCCTAATCAAATGAATTCCTTAGACATCGCATGCCTAACAATTATAAACCCCGCATTTTAGTCTCATTATCGAAAACACTTTTCAATATCAAGTCGGGTAATTCAACAAGATTCCCGACATCCTGATCGAATGCTCGTTGCAAACTTTAGTAGGCGGTCGCACCCCCGATACCGTCGACGAAGTGCACTAAGGCGGAACACCGCTGCCGCCAGCACCCAAACGGATGCTTTCGGCGACGGGGTTCTCCTACAGTCACTTGGTCGGGGCTATGGGGTGAGGCTGTCTATTAAGTTTACCGGCGAGTATCCGCGTACGCTACGAGATTGCGACGGACTTTTGATCACATCAAAATTCCGTGGCAACCGATCAAGTGAGACTAAAGTGCTATGCTTATAACATTTATTCAGTTATCTCATAACTACTTGTGGATTCCAAATATTGTATCACATTCCGGATAAATAGAAAATGTTAAACTTTCCAAACGAACAATCGAACACCCAAGTTTTCCCGAAACAGCTCAACACATGAAACAAGTTTAAAAACATTCACTTCATGCCTCAGTACCAACGGTCCAGCCGTAGAAGGGTCAAGCCAACGCCTCACATGTGGCACGCCGTACTGCCCCAAATCCGAAGGTTCAAAGGGCAGTTCAAGACGGTCACGTAATCGAGTTAAGGTTTGTTGTCTTCTAGAGGGACCATCGTGTCACTTACACTACTCAGAATGTCCTTAAACGACGGAAAAATCCAACACTTGGAAATTTCCCGACAGGGGAAAAAGTGGGTATTTATATCCGGTCGAACTTTTTAACATATTCAAAAATATCCGGAAAACACATAGATAAAGTTTGAAATTTCCGATCGAATCATCGAAGCTCCAAAACACCCCAGAAAACTCAACTCTTGAGTGCAAATTAAAAATTCCCAGAAAACTCAGCACCTGAAGAAACAAATTACTGTGCAAAAAACGAAGGCAGATCTCATCATTTGGCCGCGGAACCGCCGCAGAAGCCAGGCTTCTGCCGCGGTTCCGCCGCGCTTTGGGCACATCTTTTGGTCGTTTTTGCACCGTAATTCTTAGAACTCCCTGCTGAATTTTTTAAGCATTTTTAATCTGGAAAAAACCCAGTTTTTAAAAAATGTACAGAGAGGGGTGAATTCTAGGGTTTCGGGGTTCGATCGGGTTTCTAATATCATCTACGCATCGCCTAAGGCTCTAGCTAGGCTCTGATACCACTGTAGGGTTGCTAGGCACACTAATGAGGTCTCACAAGGCATCAACCATGCCAAATTCAAATTTTACAAGTGCCGAGAAACCCTAATATGGATCGTTGACTAGAGTTTAGGCGAAACAAGCAACTAGTTAACAACTTAACTAAAAGTGAACGGAAAATACAACTTTTGTAGATCTGGTCCTCCACCTCCATAGGTCCGTGATGATGTCCCCTCGCTGCGATCATCGGATCCCGGGCTCTAGCGTCTGCTTCATCGGAGAAATGGGCGGGCTAGGTCGTCGACTTCGATGCTGAAGATGATCTACGTCGAGGCAACACAAGATCAAGCTCCAACTTCACCAAGCCATGAAACTTGTGAAGAAAACACCCTATACTACTTGGCAAGTGGTAGAGGATGAAGAAATAGGAAGTGGGTTCACTTTAGAATTGGATTTCTCACTCTTTTTCTCAAGTTGCCATTAATGGAGGCAAGGTTTCTTCTTTGTTGAAGAAGAAGAAGAAGAAAGAATATGATAAGTTATATTAAAAATAGAAAACAAAATGATACTTATCATAATCTCAACCATGGTCAAGTGTAGAGAATGAACTAGGGTTAAGTTTAATGGTTAGGTTTAAAGAATAAAACAAAATGGTCAAAGCTTTTTCAAAGTTTCATGAAGCTTCAACAAAATCCAAAGAAAGCCACCATTTTATCTTAAGCCAAAATGAAATAAATAAATAAAGAAAATGAAACCCTAACAATTATCTAACCATGGTTTAAGTCTTTACACAAACCCAAGTTGCATGTATCATCAAACATGATACAATCTTGTGCACAAAAGTATATCACATATACAACTTGTGTACATCAAGTGAGAAAATCCAATTTAAGTGAACCAATACTAGTTAATGCAAAGTAATATATCAAATATATAATTATGCATTAAATCATTAAATCAATACTTGATTTAATGATCCGGTCATATCGCATATAACCGACTAATATCCAATGTATCGGCTTATCGAATCAATCCTCAATTCGATAACTAGGTTATATCACATACAACCATTCGATACATTCATCGCGAGAATAGAATACGGTATCACATACACGCATTATTCTCGGTCCCCCACATATCTCATATGCTCTCCTATTTCGTTTCGCTTGAGCCAGGAAACCTCTGTGTAGGACTCTAAAGACTCGTCAATACGCCGGCAGTAGGTGATGATCATATCAAACACCCACAAGCCGTAAGCGGTCTGCTAAACGTAACGCCCACCCGGGTATTGAGCGATCAAAAGATCGACGAGCAATCCCGCTCACACTCCTGTGAATCCAACCAGTAACACTTACCGTACAGTCCGGTCTGTTCGTCTGATATGTCGCATATCTCGCCTAGGGGTGGTAAACGTCAGACCCCAATAGCTCGATAAGTCGTGTCGATATGAGGTCTATAACAGTTCGAGAAACTACTGGTGACACTTACCTGTAAATCTCAGCAACCCTGGCCAGGGATTTCCGGTTATAGCCAATCGAACACAGCGCAACATCAACTCCCTATACCGGGAGAGACGAATCCCCTCCTATCGCTCATTGCCTCCATGTGATTCGGGACTGTACCCAAAAACCACCGTTTTGCACGCCCTCTTGGACGTGGTAAGGTTGAAATCAAAGCACAGTGGGAACCACACAAGACTCTATGACGATCTCGGGTCAACAGACTACTCTATACCAGTGTCACCAGAGAACTGCCATCTGACGTAAGGTATAATACCATCTGGGAGTTCTCGGCGAGTCCGTCCAGTGTACCCAGTCTCCACTGAGCAACCGTATATCATCTCTGATGTCAAACACCAATGGATATGGGATCATCCATCGCCCATCTGAATGGGTCGACAAGGTATACGCTAGTCTACTCTGGTATATCGATGCCCTGTCTCGATACAACCACGACTAGGGACCTTGAAGGATGTACTTACGGACTACCATGTCCCCACTAGTATGATCCGCATCATAGTCCAGGTAGTCAAGTACATATCTTAAGGGCTTTACCAACATGTAACAGAGAGACAATCAGTGTACACGTTAAGGTAAAGAGTAACCAGATAGCATACTATCATGTCGAGCAAGAAAGTCCTCCCTATACATGGCCAAGCATCCACTACAATATACATCCTATGTATAGTAATGTCCTCTAAGGCATACATATAACTAACACCCGCTTGGGGATGCCTTTTATCATTTCATATATACTATTCTTGTTGTACCCCGTTCGGGACCAGTTTTTACAAAGGAAACTCTGTCGAAATTTCCAGAAAAGACCAAACATTTTAAAAATGCATTTTCGGCTTAGTTATTTGAAAAACTTGGATTTCAAATATGCTTTCTTTACTTATTAAAACCCAGTTCCTTTATTTACTCTTTAAATGGTTTTAGATTTCTGGGCTTTTGGCTTACTTGGATCAGATGGAGTGATAGTGTATATGCCCTAGAGGCCATTACTGTATCATACTAGTTTGTATATTACATAATGGAAGCTTAGGATATTCACAGTTGTATAGACAATCTTGCTCAAAATGGTAGTATACTACTTGGTTTGTATCTAATTCAATATGTGCATGTGTTTCTTTTAGCATATCGCATATACATATTAGTAGAGCCCTTAGGATCTTTGCTGGATTATCAGCGTTGTGATGGCAGTCACACTCGTGGGGGCTGGGTAATCCATAAGCACATCCTTATACAGGTCCCTTGTCTTAGGACTATCGAGACAGGGCATCGATGTAAGTCCATGCTACCTCTCCCCGTACTTACGGGCTTGCGGAAATGATGAAAAACAATTTTTCTAGAGGTGGTAACATGGACTCAAACCGGATCTTTGTTAAACTATCTATCTAACAACCTAACTAGGAGTTGTTAACTACTCGGTTAGGGGGTTATACCTTTCTTGAACTCCTTCGTCTTCAACTCTTGATGGTGTACGGATCGGCTTCACCCCGTCGTCTCCTTGCGCCGAAGATCGATCCACCCGAAAGCTTCTACCTTTGGCTTCTTCTTCGAACTTTGAAGAAACTAGTTCACTCGGTTTTGCTAAACCTTGTGAACTAGAGTGAGTAGAGGATTGTGTTGGGATTTATCTCTATGGTTCTTGCTTCTCAACACATAAGACAAGTGAACCATAGACAAGAGAGAGAGCAAGAGGAGGAGGGAGAGACCTCAAGAGAATGAGAGAGCTCAAGCAAGAGAGAGAAAGCAAATGAAAGAATGAGTAACTCTTTTTCCCCCTTGGCTCTCATAATCCAAAGCCATCATAAAAAATAATAGTAATCAAGTATTGTGTGATGGTTTAAGTCAAAATGGCTATATCATTTCATGCACTCATTTTGCATAAATAAACAAGCAAGCAAAAGTCTTTGCCATGGAATGATAGCCATTGTCATGATGATGGTCAACTAGTCCAACCTAGTCAACCGGTCAACAAAGTCAACAAGTCAACAAAGTCAACCCCTCAACAACCATGTCACTACAATACTTAATTAATATTATTGTTAATCATATATCTTATGCTCATTGGGGTTTAGTCAAAAGTCAAAAGTCAACAGTCAATAGTCAACAACCCTAATGAGAATCCTCTGCCTCTGTCTCTCTGTCAACTGTGCATACACACCCGTATCCGTGTTCCGAGGAACACGAATATATACGACATAAAACCAATCCCAAAACGTACACTAGGATCTGGCTTAAACCAAAGCCCGCTAGTGTTAACTGTCCGGACACTAAACGTACACAAGTGCAGTGATGTGACCGAACCCTATCGCAAAACCATGCGACCTGTCGCAAAACCATGCGACGTCTACTCTTTTGCCTAAAGGCGAATAACTTTCTGTGTGGGACTCTAAAGACTCGACACTACGCTGGCAGTGGGTTTAACCATAGACCGCAAGCGGCACTAGCTGTGCGTAACGGCCCCCAGGTAGATGCCGACAAGAAGACTGACGAGGTGAAACTCATCTGAACTCCTACTGAGCCTGAATGTGACAATCTCCATACAGTCCGGTCTGTTCGTCTGATACATCGCAAGGCGGGCCTAGGGGGCGGTAAACGTCTGTCCCATAATAGCGGTACAAGTCGTGTCGGAGTGAAGCCCAGAACACCCTGAGATAACACTGGAAACCTACCAGTATATCTTGCTTGCCCTGGTCAGGGACTACTCGTGTAATGGCTCTCCTAGACACAGCGCGATGTCAACCCCCAATACCGGGAGAGACGAATCCTGTCTAACCGTCACTGCTTCCAAGTGCTTCGGGACTGCACCCAAAAACTACCTGTTTGCACGACTCTTTTGAGCCGTGGTAGGGTAGTAATCAAAGTACAGTAGGAACACACAAGTGGTGAAGTGACAGTGTCAAGTCAGCGGACTAAGCTGTACTCATGTCACCTGGGAACTGATAATTGACGATAGGTATAGTACCAACCAACAGTTCCCGACGAGTCCTGTCTAGTGTACTCGTAACCTAACGAGCACCCGCATACTATCTCAAGTACGACGTACTGACGGCTGTGGGACAGACCGTCTCCCACACTGGGATGAGAAGCGCATACGCTAGTCTACTCCGGAGTATCGATGCCTTGTCTCAATAGTCCTGCGACTAGGGACCTGCATAAGGATGTGCTTATAGATTACCCAGCCCCCACGAGTGTGACTGCCATCACAACGCCGGTAATCAAGCAAAGATCCTAAGGGCTCCACTAATGTGTATAGGCGATATGCTAAAATGAACACATGTACACATTAAAGCAGAAACAAACCAAGTAGCATACTACTATATTGAGCAAGATTGTCAATACAAGGTGAATATCCCAAGCTTCCATCAAGTAATATACATACAAGTATGATACAGTAATGGCCTCTAGAGCATATACACTAACAATCTCCCACTTGCACTAAGGCCATGTACTGGCGTATCGAAGACCTATCATCTCGATCAGCCGCTCGAACTGAGTCTGGGGTAAGGCCTTTGTGAGTGGATCAGCAGTGTTATCTTCTGTAGAAACTCTCCGAACCTCGATCTCCTGGCGACCCACGATCACCCTGATCAGGTGATACCGCCTCAAGATGTGTCTGGACTTCTGATGGGACCTGGGTTCCATCGCTAAAGCTATAGCCCCGTTGTTGTCGCAATACAGAGGTATTGGATCAATAATGGACCGAACCACCTGAAGTTCAGTTAAGAACTTCCTTATCCAGACGACTTCTTTTGCGGCATCTGCAGCAGCGATATATTCCGCTTCCATCGTTGAGTCAGCAACGGTTTCCTGTTTGGAACTCTTCCAACACATCGCCCCTCCATTGAGGGTAAAGACATAACCCGACATGGTCTTGGAATCATCCTTGTCACTCTGGAAGCTAGAGTCAGCAAAGGCCTCGATCTGGAGGTCTTTTCCGCCATACACCAAGAACATCTTCTTAGTCCTTCTCAGGTACTTGAGAATGTTCTTTACCGCTATCCAGTGTTTCTCCCCAGGGTTTGACTAATACCGGCTTACTACACTCAGTGCATAAGCTACATCCGGTCTGGTACACAACATCGCATACATTATAGAGCCTACCGCAGAAGCGTAGGGTATAATAGACATGCGATCCCTTTCCAAATCAGTCTTGGGAGACATCTCTTTGGAGAGGGTGATCCCGTGACAAGCTGGTAGATTACCGCGCTTGGAATCTTCCATACTGAATCTTTTCAGTATGGTGTCGATGTACCTGGACTGTGAAAGTCCTAATATCCTCTTGGACCTATCACGATGGATCCGGATCCCCAGGATGTATGAGGCATCACCCTGGTCTTTCATGGAGAACCTGTGTGACAAGAACCCCTTGACAGATTGTAGCATAGGAATGTCATTTCCTATCAGAAGAATGTCATCCACGTATAAAACGAGGAATACGGCAGTTCTTGCTACAAATCTACTATAGATGCATGGTTCATCTGGATTTTTGATAAAGCCAAATTCTTTGACCAGCTTATCAAAACAGATGATTCAACTCCGCGATGCTTGCTTTAGTCCATAAATGGACTTAAGCAACTTGCACACCTTTCCGCTGCTCCCACTCTGAATGAAACCCTCTGGCTGGTCCATATAGACACACTCCTCTAAATTTCCATTTAGAAAAGCGGTCTTTACATCCATCTGCCAAATCACATAATCGTGGAAGGCAGCAATGGCAAGAAGGATCCAAATGGATTTCAGCATAGCCACTGGAGAAAAGGTTTCATCATAGTCCAAACCAGGTCTTTGACGAAAACCCTTTGCAACAAGTCTAGCCTTATAGGTCTCAACCTGTCCATCTACACCAATCTTCTTCTTGAAGATCCACTTGCATCCTATGGGTTTTACCCCATCTGGAGCAATGTCCAACGTCCATACTTTGTTGGTGTACATGGACCATTTCGGTCCGCATTGCATCCAGCCATTTTACCGAGTCAACGCTCTGAACGGCCTGCTGAAAGCTAGTAGGCTCATCATAATCAATGATGCAATCCTCTCTATCCCCGTCTATGAGAAAACCGTAGTATCTCTCGGGCGGATGAGACTGCCTACTACTCCTGCGGAGCGGCGTAGGAATGCCATGTTCTTTTGAACCCTCTGGTTCTACTAAGCTTTCAGTAATAGTCTGTGGTTCTGGAATTTCTTCCAGTTCTATTGCGCTCCCACTTATCTGATTCTCTAAAAACTGAGTTTCCAAGAAGTGAGCATGCCGAGAAACAAAAACCTTTTGTTCCTCCTCGCAATAGAAGAAATATCCCTTGGAGTTCTTTGGATATCCCACAAACTTGCACTGTACTGAGCGTGCCTCGAGCTTGTCCACATGCTGCTTTTTGACAAAAGCTGGACTTCCCCATGTCTTAATGTGATTAAGATAGGGTCTCTTCCCACACCACATCTAATATGGTGTGGTAGGCACAGTCTTAGTTGGAACTCGGTTCAAAAGGTATGCAGCTGATTCTAGTGCATATCCCCAGAATGATCGGGGTAACTCAGCGTTACTCATCATGGACCGTACCATATCCAATAGGGTTCGGTTCCGTCTCTCCGATACACCGTTATGTTGCGGAGTGTATGGAGGAGTAAGCTGAGAGAGAATTCCATTCTCTTTTAAGTAGTCCAGGAACTCGGCACTCAAGTATTCACCACCTCGATCAGATCTCTGTGTTTTGATACTTTTGCCTGTTTGTTTTTCTACTTCATTATTATATTCCTGGAATTTTCTAAAGGCTTCGGATTTATGTTTCATTAAGAAGACATAACCGTACCTTGAAAAGTCATCCGTAAAAGTAATAAAGTAAGAATAACCGCTTCGCGCATGTATAGACATTGGACCGCACACGTCGCTGTGTACGAGTCCCAAGAGCTCGCTCGCTCTTACTCCATGTCCAGTGAACAGAGACTTTGTCATCTTTCCTTTGAGACAGGATTGACAAGTGGCATACGATTGATATTCGAACCGATCCAAATATCCTTCTGTATGTAACTTCGTCAACCTTCTCTCATTGATGTGACCCAGTCTACAATGCCATAAGAAAGTCTGATTTATTTCCGGAGACTTTCTTTTGTGTGTATTCTGGACATTGAAAATCTGTGGTTGGTTTAATACGTATATACCATTGCTTAATGTACCTGACCCAATCAGAACTTGATTAAGGTGAATGTTTACAACATTACTTACAAACGCAAATTCATAACCTTCTTTAGAAATCAAAGATACAGAAATGATATTACAAGTTGCGTTGGGTACAAAAAAGCAATTACGTAAAACCAAAACATGTCCATCTGACATTCCCAGGTGATAGTCCCCCACGGCCTTAGCATCCATGCTAGCTCCGTTTGCAACTTTGAGGGTCATGTCACCTGCCTTCAGAACCCTACGGTTTCTCAACGCCTGCAAAGAATTACAGATATGAGATCCTAATCCGGTATCCAATACCCAGGAAGTAGAGTTTATTGATAGACAGTTTTCAATAACATACACACCTGAAGCTGAAGCCGCAACTTGCTTCAGATCCTGTGTTCTGGCTTTCCAAGCCCTGCAATCTTTCTTCCAGTGCCCACTCTTATGACAGTAAAAGCACTCTTCCTTATCCACAAGCTTCCCCGCTTTCTTTGTTGCTTTTGCATTTCCCTTCGTATCCACCTTACTAACACCGCCCCTTGGTTTGGCAGGGGTTTTCTTCTTCTTTCCCTTGGATTTCGCCTTGGACCTAGAAGAGGAAGATCCTCCTACAAACAAAGTGGATGTTTCCCTACCATTCTGTAGGGTGCCGTCTGCACTCCTCAGCATGTTGAGGAGCTCTGAAAGTTCAACTTCCTTTTCTTGCAAGTTGAAATTCAGGATGAACTGGGCGTAAGTGGAAGGAAGGGACTGAAGAATCAAGTCCGTATAGAGCTCATTCTCCAACGTAGTCCCAAGGTCCGCGAGCTCCTCTATGAAGCCAATCATCTTAACAACGTGTTCTGCAACCGATGATCCGATGGCCAACTTTGCCGAAAATAGCTTCTTCGACACTTCGTATCTTGCGATACGAGATTGCTCTCTATACAGTTCTTTTGTTTGGAGAAATATGGATTCGAGGTCCATATTCTCGTGCCTCCTCTGATGTTCGTTGTCCATAGAGGCAAGCACGAGGCACTTGGCCTTCGCGCAATCGATTTCCCAGGTCGTACGGATTTCCCTATCCGCGACGCTGGTTTTGGGACCTGGGACAGGGGGAGCTTTGGTGGTAAGGAGATACCCCAACTTGTCATAAGTGATTGCCATTTTGACATTCCTGAGCCAATCTTTGTAGTTTGGCCATGTCAGTATGTTTTTATCTAGAAGTAACTTAAGTCCAGTCATGTCGATTGGTCGCTGCAATTAGGAGAGAGAGAAGAAACACTCAGCATGATGCTCTTGCAAGTTTAGAGTGGTTTTTAATTTGTCTAAACTGGATGGTTCCCACTGTCTCTCGAATCCCTCCTCAAACCAAAAAGGAAGAATTAGTCAGGATCAATCTCACCGTACAATTCTTGCTTAATCGTTCGGCCATGCCGGTGTCGGTACTTCGAGGGAGGTTTTCCAACGCTTTCGCGAAATTCCTTAATTAAATAACCTCTTTTCCCTGTGGGCGTAGCCCCGCTAACACCTTTCTAGACACCTACTTGGTTTATAGCATTGATCGTTAAGTGAGAAATTTCCCGAGGAGTAGCATATACTCACAATAGGATCGGGATCCAAATATCATTGCGTGACAAAACTGAAGGAATCCTGCCAGAATCATCACACTCCAAATGGTATGCAGCGCTAGCAAGTTTCAGTTCTTTTGAAACTCCCGATGTGGATTTTTGCCCCATGCTCTTATGACCTTGACTTTGGCCAAAATATCATAAGTCACATGTCAAGTTCTACCCGTCATTCTCCAGGTTAATTTGAGCCCACTCGCACATACCCTTGACTTTGGCCAAAATGGTAGAACGACTGCCCCAAACCAACACATCTATCTATGCTGCATATGAATACCCAATAGCTACCAATCACTATGCCTTGACTTTGGCCAACATACATAGCTTGAATACTATTGACTATTCATGTGAAACGACGGAGGGTTACGAATGGTTTTGGCGAAACCGTGAACGTAGTGAACTTGATATGATCGGTGGAACAAGATAGCATTTAAAAGGAGTGGCTCAAACTCCGCATTTAAAAGTTGGTTTTCGAAAAGAACCGAGTGGTTTTTTGAAAGTGTTCCAACGACTATTACTTGGTTTATTTTCTTTCATTAGTTCTTTTAATGCATCCCATCATTTAATCCTACCATTGCAGAAAACAACCAAAATATGACGTACGCTTATGCCATTCGCATTCGCCACGGGGCCCCGTCATTACCCGTTAGGTTACTTAACTAACGACAGAGCGGCGGCTGGGCTAGCGCGGCTGTAAAACATAAGCAACGCCTAAATAATATCATATATAGATATATTGCAATGATAGCCATTTCAGATCACAGATGAGCACATTGGATATACTAGGAATCCGCAATTCGTACGAGCCTGTAACGAAAAGCAGATTACATGGTCGCGGTGAATAGCCAATACCCTACCCAAGACCCCTACGGGTGCGGAAAACTACCCGCCAAGTACCCAAAGCGGAGCAACCTCCCTCAACACCGTGAGTAGGCCACTTGGCACTTCGAGATACCCGGTAGTTTGTGCACCCCCTCCATGGGTCTATCCTAGGAGCAAAAACAGTAAAAAGAAATTATACAATGACGGCTACAACCCCGACCCGGTTGTGCGGCCATACAAATAATATTACATCAATTTACAAATTTACATGAATTGAAAGAAAAGAAAACTCTCGTCTCACAACCCCCCGGCTATTCACCCGCGACAATCCAATGAATTCATATACACATACCAACAACATTACAGATCACAGATTTGTATAACCCCCACTAATCGACATATAGCGACTAGCAGACGTTCAATACAAATAACAGATCACATATATAAACCCGTTAGCATTAGTCTTTAGAAACTCGATCAAGATACGGTTTTTTAAGCCCCAAAAACAAATTTTTCTTTCTGGTAAACCTGGGTAGAAAAAACATATCCCAAAAATCCCAAAATACCCCATAGAGTATACTGCAGTGAAGAAGATCCACAGCCAAGTCAAATTGGCCGCCGAATCGCGGCAGGAGCAAGCTCCTTCCGCGTTTCCGCGGCGCTTTGATGGGATCTGTGGATCATTTTTCTGCAGTAAACTATAAAACCCCTGAGTCGATTTTTGAAGCATGATTTATTATTTTTACAGCACCTTAAAAATCGACAGTAAGTTTGATTTCCGAGTGTATTTCGCGACTTTTTCTCCGATCGAATTTCTACTAACTTTACTAACATGTTAGATAGTGTTTAACTAGGCTCTGATACCACGGTAAGTCCATGCTACCTCTCCCGGTACTTACGGGCTTACGGAAATGATGAAAAACAATTTTTCTAGAGGTGGTAACATGGACTCAAACCGGATCTTTGTTAAACTATCTATCTAACAACCTAACTAGGAGTTGTTAACTACTCGGTTAGGGGGTTATACCTTTCTTAAACTCCATCGTCTTCAACTCTTGATGGTGTACGGATCGGCTTCACCCCTTCGTCTCCTTGCGCCGAAGATCGATCCACCCGAAAGCTTCTACCTTTGTCTTCTTCTTCGAACTTTGAAGAAACTAGTTCACTCGGTTTGCTAAACCTTGTGAACTAGAGTGAGTAGAGGGTTGTGTTGGGATTTATCTCTATGGTTCTTGCTTCTCAACACATGAGAAAAGTGAACCATAGACTAGAGAGAGAGCAAGAGGAAGAGGGAGAGAGCTCAAGAGAATGAGAGAGCTCAAGCAAGAGAGAGAAAGCAAATGAAAGAATAAGTAACTCTTTTTCCCCCTTGGCTCTCATAATCCAAAGCCATCATAACAAATAATAGTAATCAAGTATTGTGTGATGGTTTAAGTCAAAATGGCTATATCATTTCATGCACTAATTTTGCATAAATAAACAAGCAAGCAAAAGTCTTTGCCATGGAATGATAGCCATTGTCATGATGATGATCAACCAGTCCAACCTAGTCAATCGGTTAACAAAGTCAACAGTCAACAAAGTCAACCCCTCAACAACCATGTCACTACAATACTTAATTAATATTATTGTTAATCATATATCTTTTTCACATTAGGGTTTAGGCAAAAGTCAATAGTCAACAGTCAACAGTCAACAACCCTAATGAGAATCCTCTGCCTCTGTCTCTCTGTCAACTGTGCATACACACCCGTATCCGTGTTCCGAGGAACACGAATACATACGAGATAAAACCAATCCCAAAACGTACACTAAGATCTGGCTTAAACTAAAGCCCGCTAGTGTTAACTGTCCGGACACTAAACGCGCACAAGTGCACGGATGTGACCGAACCCTGTCGCAAAACTATGCAACCTGTCGCAAAACCATGCGACCTCTACTCTTTTGCCTAAAGGCGAATAGCTTTCTGTGTGGGACTCTAAAGACTCGACACTATACTGGCAGTGGGTTTAACCATAAACCGCAAGCGGCACTAGCTGTGCGTAACGGCCCCCAGGTAGATGCCGACAAGAAGACAGATGAGGTGAAACTCATCTGAACACCTACTGAGCCTGAATGTGACAATCTCCGTATAGTCCGATCTGTTCGTCTGATACATCGCATGGCGGGCCTAGGGGGCGGTAAACGTCAGTCCCCTAATAGCGGTACAAGTCGTGTCGGAGTGAAGCCCAGAACACCCTGAGATAACACTGGAAACCTATCAGTATATCTCGCTTGCCCTGGCTAGGGACTACTCGTATAATGGCTCTCCTAGACACAGCGCGATGTCAACCCCCAATACCGGGAGAGACGAATCCTGTCTAACCGTCACTGCCTCCAAGTGCTTCGGGACTGCACCCAAAAACTACCTGTTTGCACGACTCCTTTGAGCTATGGTAGGGTAGTAATCAAAGTACAGTGGGAACACACTCGAGGCGAAGTGACAGTGTCAAGTCAGCGGACTAAGCTGTACTCATGTCACCCGGGAACTGATAATTGACGAAGGTATAGTACCAACCAACAGTTCCCGACGAGTCCTGTCCAGTGTACTCGTAACCTAACGAGCACCCGCATACTATCTCAAGTACGACGTACTGACGGCTGTGGGACAGACCGTCTCCCACACTTGGATGAGAAGCGCATACGCTAGTCTATTCCGGAGTATCGATGCCCTGTCTCGATAGTCCTGCGACTAGGGACCTGCATAAGGATGTGCTTATAGATTACCCAGCCCCCACTAGTGTGACTGCCATCACAACGCCGGTAATCAAGCAAAGATCCTAAGGGCTCCACTAATGTGTATAGGCGATATGCTAAAATGAACACATGTACACATTAAAGCAGAAACAAGCCAAGTAGCATACTACTATATTGAGCAAGATTGTCAATACAAGGTGAATATCCCAAGCTTCCATCAAGTAATATACATACTAGTATGATACAGTAATGGCCTCTAGGGCATATACACTAACAATCGATACTCCGGAGTAGACTAGCGTATGTGCTTCTCATCCCAGCAGGGGAGATGGTCTGTCCCACAGCCATCAGTACGTCGTACTGGAGATAGTATGCGGGTGCTCGTTAGGTTACGAGTACACTGGACAGGACTCATCCGGGAACTGTTGGTTGGTATTATACCTATCGTCAGTTATCAGTTCCCAGGTGACATGAGTACAGCTTAGTCCGCTGACTTGACACTGTCACTTCGCCTCGAGTGTGTTCCCACTGTACTTAGATTACTACCCCACCATGGCTCAAAGGAGTTGTGCAAACAGGTAGTAGTTGGGTGCAGTCCCGAAGCACTTGGAGGCAGTGACGGTTAGACAGGATTCGTCTCTCCCGGTATTGGGGGTTGACACCGCGCTATGTCTAGGAGAGCCATTACATGAGTAGTCCCTGGCCAGGGCAAGCGAGATATACTGGTAGGTTTCCAGTGTTATCTCATGGTGTTCTGGGCTACACTCCAACACGACTTGTACCGCTATTAGGGGACTGATGTTTACCACCCCTAGGCCCGCCATGCGATGTATCAGACGAACAGACCGGACTGTACGAAGATTGTCACATACAGGCTCAGTAGGAGTTCGAATGGGTTTACCTCATCGGCCTTCTTATCGATATCTACCTGGGGACCGTTACGTACAGCTAGTGCCGCTTGCGGTCTGTGGTTAAACCCACTGCCAGCGTAGTGTCGAGTCTTTAGAGTCCCACACATAGAGTTTCCCTGTACTGAGCGAAACGTGTAGAGGCCATATGGTTTTACGGCAGGGCTACGATCACTTACGTGCACTTGTGTGCGTATGCTGTTCGAGCAGGCAATACTAGTCGGCTTTGGTTTAAGCCGGATCCTAATATTGCACGGATGGATTTGTCTTGTCTTCTGTGCATTCGCATTCTACGGAATGCGGATGCGGGTGTGTATGCACAGTTTTGCGGAGCGAAGAAGGAGGAGGTACCTCATTAGGGTTTTGGCAGTTGATTCGGCCAAAACCGTAATGTGGCAGGCTCATTAGGGTTTTGGCAATTCGTTCGGTCAAAACCATTATGAGCCGCGGATATCACTTACTAATCTTTTCAGTGATAATTATTTGATGGCTAATTTCTTTGACCACCTTGACCACTCTTGACTTTGTTGACCCGTTGACCAAAGTTGACCTTGACCTTCATGAGAGGTCTACACTCTTCTTTGGTTTTCTTTTTCTTTTTGGATTATGAAAATGGTCATGTCAATGTAGCCATCAACTTTATCATGATAGGATTAGTAATGATGATGTTTAGTATTATTGCAACCATGGTGCCTTTATTCTATAGTTGATAATTTCATTTCTCTTTTCTCATTCTCTCTCTTGCAATTGAGAAGAAAGGAAAAGAGCTCCATGGTGGCTTGATCTCCTTCATCTTCCTCTTCTTGAAATTTTCTTTTGATCTCATGTGTTGAGAGAATAAGAATCCGCATAGACAAACACATCCATCAACCTCTTCTACACAACCTAGGACATCAAGACTAGCGATCTTGTTGCCCTAGTTTCCTCTGCTCGAGGTGGAGCTCGGTGTACAACTCTCGGGTGGATCGTCTTCGACTCAAGGAGGCCGCGGAGGTGATCAAGATCCGGATCGATCCTCGGAGCTTGGATGGACGAGCGGGACAACGGAGAGAAGACCCATAGGACCGGTATCGTGAGGTATAATCTCTATGGCATAGTAGATAACACCTCTAGTAGTTTGCTAGTTTGTAGTTTAGCGAAGATCCGTGTTTTAGTCCATGTAGCCTTTGAGGCAAAAAATCGTTTTTCGCCGTTTCCGCCTCCCCGTAAGAACCGGGGTGAGCAACATGGACTTACAGTGGTATCAGAGCCTAGCTAAACATAAACTAGCAAGTTAGCAAAGTATTTAGAATATCGATCGGAAAAAAATCACAAAACAAGTCCGGAATATTTAACTTTCTGCCGATTTTTTAAACAGCTCCAAAAATTATATGACATATATGAAAAATCGTCTCTTGGTTTTTATAGAACACACTGCAAAAATGAGCCGCTGACTCGGCCAACTCACCGCGGAACCGCGCCAAACCATGTGTTTGGCCGTGGATCCGCGGCCGAGTTGACTCGGCCGTGACTCCGTTTTGCTGCAGTGTTCTTACTGTGTTGTTTTGGGATTTTTGATATAGTTTGATTCTGCCCAGATTTTCCAGAGAACAAATTTGTTTTTGGGGTGGTTACAAATCCGTATTTTAATCGATATTCTATAGACTTTGGCTAATGGATATTATCTATAATGTGATATATGTATTGAACGTCTGCTAATCGCTATACATCGATTAGTGGGGGTTATACATATCTGTGATTTGTAATGTTGATGGTTTGTGGATATGAACTCGTTGGATTGTCGCGGATGAATAGCCGGGTGGATGTGAGATGAGAATTTCTTTTTCTTTTATTCATTGTAAAATTTGTAAATTGATGTAATATTATTTGTTTGGCCGCACATCCGGGATGAGGTTGTAGCCGCCATTGTATAATTTCCTTTTACTGTTTTTGCTCCTAGGATAGACCCAAGGAGGGGTGCACAAACTACCGGGTATCTCGAAGTGCCGAGTGGCCTACTCACGTGTTGAGGGAGGTTTCTTCGCTTCGGGTACTTGGCGGGTAGTTTGCCGCACCCGTAGGGGTCTAGGGTGGGGTTTGGCTATTCATCGCGATCGTGTAATCCACTTTTCGTTGCAGGCTCGAACGGATCGTGGATTCCTAGTATATCCAAAGTGTTTATCTGTGATCTGGAATGGCTATCATTGCTATATATCTATATATGATATCTATTTAGGTGTTGCTTATGTTTTGCATCCACGCTAGTCCAGCCCCCGCTCTGTCGTTAGTTAATAACCTAACGGGTGATGACGGGGCCCCGTGGCGAATGCGGATGGCATAAGCGTATGCCATATTTTCATTGTTTTCTGCAATGGTAGGATTAAATGATGGGACGCATTAAAATTAATGCAAGAAAATGAACCAAGTAAAAGTCGTTGGAACACTTTCAAAACCACTCGGTTCTTTTCAAAAACCAACTTTTAAATGCGGAGCTTGAACCACTCCTTTTAAAAGCTATTTCGTTCCATCGATTATATCAAGTTCACTACGTTCACGATTTCGCCAAAACCATTCATAGCCCTCCGTCGTTTCATATGGATAGTCAATAGTATTCAAGCTGTGTTTGTTGGCCAAAGTTATGGCACAGTGTTTGGTAGCTATTGGGTATTCATATGCAACATAGATAGATGCGTTGGTTTGGGACAGTCGTACTTCCTTGTTGGCCAAAGTCAAGGGTAGGTACGGGTGGGTTCAAATTAACCTGGAGAATGACGGATAGAACTTGCCATGTGACTTATGATTTGTTGGCCAAAGTCAAGGTCATAAGAGAATGGGGAAAAAATCCACATCGGGAGTTTCTAAAGAAACTGAAACTTGCTAGTGCTGCATACCATTTGGAGTGTGCTGATTCTGGTAGGATTCCTTCAGTTTTATCACGCGATGATATTTGGATCCCGATCCTACTGTGAGTATATGCTACTCCTCGGAAACTTTCTCACTTAACGATCAATGCTATAAACCAAGTAGGTGTCTAGAAAGGTGTTAGCGGGGCTACGCCCACAGGGAAAAGAGGTTATTTAATTAAGGAACTTCGCGAAAACGTTGGAAAACCTCCCTCGAAGTACCAACACTGGCCTGGCTGAACGGTTAAGCAAGTATTGTACGGTGAGATTGATCCCGACTAATTCTTCCTTTATGGTTTGAGGAAGGATTCGAGAGACAGTGGGAGCCATCCTGTTTAGATAAATTAAAAACCAATCTAAACTTGCAAGAGCATCATGCTGAGTGTTTTTCTTCTCTCTCTCTTAAATTGCAGCGACCCAGTGACCAGACATAGGTTACATCTAGATAATAAAATGACTGAATCTGACTGTTATGATTGGCAAAGGTCTAACCAGATGTCCATTGCCCATGACAAGCTGGGACACCTCTTGACTGATCCAACCCCTGCCGTCTCAGGTCCAGTTTCCCCTGTCACGGATATTCATATCCGCAAGACATCGGAAAAAGACTGTGCGAAAGCCAAGTGCCTCGTGTTAGCCTCAGTTGATGGTACATACCAGAGGCAGCACGAGAAGATGGACTTAGTTTCTATCTTCCTCCATAACAATGATTTATATGGAGAGCAATCTCGTATCGCAAGATATGAGACCTCGAACGAATTGCTTCAAGCGAGGTTGGCTTTCGGGTCATCTGTAGGGGGCAACGTCCTTACAGAGACCAGCTATTTTGAGCTCATGGACCTGAAGACCACGTTGAAGAAAGGGTCAGATGATGACTTGATTCTACAGTCTCTACCTTCTACCCTGAAAGAATCCGGGGAAGTAGAAGGAGAGGAAAGGGCAGAAGTTTCGGGACTGGATGTAGTAAAAGAAGGACGTTCCTATTGTTACGGGAATGAAGATTGGCAGAAGGATTGCAGGGCTAGCAAAGCCTGTAGCCAGAATTCGAAGCATGTTGTGGCTTCGGCTTCGGGTGTGTTTGTGATAGAGAACTGTATGTCAGTTAACCCTACCTCCTGGGTATTGGATACCGGATCAGGATCTCATATCTGTAATTCGTTATAGGCTCTGAGAAACCTAGGGTTATCAAGATAGGTGATATGACTCTCAGGGTTGCTAACGGAATGAGCATGTACGCTGAATCCGTAGGGGAGTATCATCTTGGACTGACAACTGGGAAAATATTGATTCTGTGTGACTGTTTTTATGTACCAGGTGCGACTTGTAATATCATATCTGTATCCTTACTTTCTAAGTAAGGATATGATTTTACTTTTGTAAGCGATGTGGTCAACATCCACCTAAATCAAGTTCTGATTGGGTCAGGTACATTGAAAAACGGAATATACGTACTGAATCAAGCTCAGGTTTTCAGTGTCCAGAACACACTTAAAAGAAAGTCTCCGGAATTAAATCAGGCTTTCTTATGGCATTGTAGACCGGGTCACATTAATGAAGGATACTTGGATCCGTTCGAGTACCAGTCTTATGCCACTTGTGAATCTTGTCTCATGGGAAAGATGACAAAGACTCCGTTCATTGGACACGGAGAAAGAGCGAGCGAGCTCTTGGGACTCATACACAGTGACGTGTGTGGTCCACTGTCTACACATGCGCGAAGTGGTTATTCATACTTCATTACTTTCACAAATGTTTTCTCTAGGTATGGACATGTCTTCTTGATGAAGCATAAATCCGAGGCCTTTAAGAAATTTCGGGAATACAAGAATGAAGTTGAAAAACAAACAGGAAAAAGTATCAAGACACTGAGATCTGATCGAGGTGGTGAATACTTGAGTGCCGAGTTTCTGGACTACTTAAAAGAGAATGGAATTCTCTCTCAGCTTACTCCTCCATACACACCACAACACAATGGTGTATCGGAATGACGGAATCGAACCCTATTGGATATGGTTCGATCCATGATGAGTAAGGCTGAGTTACCGCGATCCTTCTGGGGTTATGCACTAGAATCAGCTGCATATCTTTTAAACCGAGTTCCAACTAAGACTGTGCCTACTACACCATATCAGATGTGGTGTGGGAAGAAACCCAATCTTAAGCACATTAAGACATGGGGATGTCCAGCTTTTGTCAAAAAGCAGCATGCGGACAAGCTCGAGGCACGCTCGGTACAGTGTAAGTTTGTGGGATACCCAAAGAACTCCAAGGGGTATCTTTTCTATTACGCAGAGGAACAAAAGGTTTTTGTTTCTTGTCATGCCCGCTTCTTGGAAACTGAGTTTTTAGAAAACCAGATAAGTGGGAGCGCAAAAGAACTGGAAGAAATTCCAGAACCACGAGCTATTACTGAAAGCTTAGTAGAACCAGAGGGTTCGAAAGAATAGGACATCCCAGCGCCACTCCACAGGAGTAGTAGGCAGTCTCATCCGTCCGAGAGATACTACGGTTTTCTCATAAACGGGGATAGAGAGGATTGCACTATGGACTATGGTGAGCCTACTAGCTTCCAGCAAGCCATTCAGAGCGGTGACTCGGTAAAATGGCTGGATGCAATGTGGACCGAGATGGAGTCCATGTACACCAACAAAGTTTGTACTTTGGACTTTGCTCCAGAAGGGGTAAAACCCGTAGGCTGCAAATGGATCTTCAGAAAGAAGATTGGTGTAGATGGGCAGGTTGAAACCTATAAAGCTAGACTTGTTGCAAAGGGTTTTCGTCAAAGACCTGGTTTGGACTATGACGAGACCTTTTCTCCAGTGGCTATGCTCAAATCCATTCGGATCCTTCTTGCCATTGCCGCTTTCCACGATTATGAAATCTGGCAGAGGGACGTAAAGACGACTTTCCTAAATGGAAATTTAGAAGAGTGCGTCTATATGGATCAGCCGGAGGGATTCATTCAGAGTGGGAGCAGCGGTAAAGTGTGCAAGTTGTTCAAGTCCATCTATGGACTGAAGCAGGCATCGCGGAGTTGGAACATCTGCTTTGATGATACTGTCAAGGAATTCGACTTTATCAAAAACCCAGATGAACCATGCATTTACAGTAAGATTGTAGGGAGAACTGTGGTATTCCTCGTCTTGTACGTGGATGACATTCTCTTAATAGGAAATGATATTCCTATGCTACAGTCAGCAAAAGGATTCTTGTCACAGAGGTTCTCTATGAAGGACCTGGGCGATGCCAACTACATTCTGGGGATCCAGATCTATCGTGATAGATCTAAGAGGATGTTGGGACTTTCACAGTCCAGGTACATCGAAACCATACTGAAAAGGTTCAGTATGGAAGATTCCAAGCGCGGTAATTTACCGGCTTGTCACGGGATCACCCTCTCCAAAGAGATGTCTCCCAAGACTGATTTGGAAAGCGATCGCATGTCTATTATACCCTACGCTTTTGCGGTAGGCTTTATAATGTATGCGATGTTATGTACCAGAACAGATGTAGCATACGCATTGAGCGTTGTAAGCCGGTATCAGTAGGACCCAGGGGAGAAACACTGGATAGCGGTAAAGAACATTCTCAAGTACCTGAGAAGGACTAAGGAGATGTTCTTGGTTTATGGCGGAAAAGAGCTCCAGATCGAGGCCTTTGCTGACTCCAGCTTCCAGAGTGACAAGGATGATTCCAAGTCCATGTCGGGCTTTGTCTTTACCCTCAATGGAGGGGCGGTGTGTTGGAAGAGTTCCAAACAGGAAACCGTTGCTGACTCGACTATGGAAGCGGAGTACATAGCTGCTTGCGATGTCGCAAAGGAAGCTCTCTGGATGAAGAAGTTCCTCATGGAGCTTCAGGTGGTTCCTACCATTGTTGATCCAATACCACTGTATTGCGACAACAACGGCGCTATAGCTTTAGCGAAGGAACCCAGGTCCCATCAGAAGTCCAGGCACATTTTGAGGCGGTACCACCTGATCAAGGAGATCGTAGATCGCCGGGAGATCGAGGTGAAGAGAGTAAATTCGGAGAATAACACTGCAGATCCACTAACGAAAGCCCTACCCCAGACTCAGTTCGAGCGGCTGATCGAGATGATAGGTTTTCGATACGCCAGTACATGGCCTTAGTGCAAGTAGGAGATTGTTAGTGTATATGCCTTAGAGGCCATTAATGTATCATACTAGTTTGTATATTACTTAATGGAAGCTTGGGATATTCACAGTTGTATAGACAATCTTGCCCAAAATGGTAGTATGCTACTTGGTTTGTATCTACTTCAATATGTGCATGTGTTTCTTTTAGCATATCGCTTTTACATATTAGTAGAGCCCTTAGGATATTTGCATGATTACCAGCGTTGTGATGGCAGTCACACTCGTGGGGGCTGGGTAATCCATAAGCACATCCTTATACAGGTCCCTAGTCATAGGACTATCGAGACAGGGCATCGATGTTAGTTATGTATTACCTAGAGGCCATTACTATACATAGGATGTATATTGTAGGGATGCTTGGACATATATAGGGAGGACTTTCTTGCTCGACATGATAGTATGCTATCTGGTTGATCTTTACCTTAACGTGTACACTGATTGTCTCTCTGTTACATGTTGGTAAAGCCCTTAGGATGTGTACTTGACTACCTGGACTATGATGCGGATCATACTAGTGGGGACATGGTAGTCCATAAGTACATCCTTCAAGGTCCTTAGTCGTGGGTGTATCGAGACGGGGCATCGATATACCAGAGTAGACTAGCGTATATCTTCTCGACCCATACAGATGGGCGATGGATGATCTCATATCCATTGGTGTTTGACATCAGAGATTATATACGGGTGCTCAGTAGAGACTGGGTACACTGGACGGACTCGCCGAGAACTCCCAGATGGTATTATACCTTACGTCAGATGGCAGTTCTCTGGTGACACTGGTACAGAGTAGTCTGTTGACCCGAGATCGTCATAGAGTCTTGTGTGATTCCCACTATTCTTTGATTTCCACCTTACCACGTCCAAGAGGGCATGCAACACGGTGGTTTTTGGGTACAGTCCCGAATCACATGGAGGCAATGAGCGATAGGAGGGGATTCGTCTCTCCCGATATAGGGAGTTGATGTTGCACTGTGTTCGATTGGCTATAACCGGAAATCCCTGGCCAGGGTTGCTGAGATTTACTGGTAAGTGTTACCTGTAGTTTCTCGAACTGTTATAGACCTCATATCTACACGGCTTATCGAGCTATTGGGGCATGACGTTTACCACCCCTAGGCGAGATATGCGACATATCAGACGACGAAACCGGACTATATGGTAAGTGTTACTGGTTGGATTCACAGGAGTGTGAGCGGGCTTGCTCGTCGATCTTTTGATCGCTCAATACCCGGGTGGCCGTTACGTTTCGCAGACCGCTTGCGGCTTGTGGGTGTTTGATATGATCATCACCTGCTGCCGGCGTATTGACGAGTCTTTAGAGTCCTACACAGAGGTTTCCTGGCTCAAGCGAAACGAAATAGGAGCGCATATGAGATATGTGCGGGCCCGAGAATAATGCGTGTATGTGATACCGTATTCTATTCACGTGATTTGTATCATCGAACGGTTATATATGATATAACCAGGTTACCGAATCAAGTGTTGATTCGATACATTGATACACTTGATACTAGTCGGTTATATGCGACATGACCGGATCATTGAATCAAGTGTTGATTTAATGATTTAATGTATAATTATATATTTGATATATTACTTTACATTAACTAGTATTGGTTCACTCAAGATTGATTTTCTCACTTGAAATGCACAAGTTGTATATGTGATATATTTTTGTGCACTTGTTTGTGTCATGTTTGATGATACATGCAAACTTGGGTTTGTGTAAGACTTAAACCATGTTTAGTGAATGGTTAGGGTTTCATTTCACTTATTTATTTATTCATTTGTTTTAGGCGAATAGAAATGATAACTTTCTTTTGTTGTTTTGCTTGAAGCTTTTCTAGCATCTTTGAAAAGTCTACAATTTTTGTTCTGTCCTTAACCCTAACCATTCAACTAAACCCTAGTTCATTCTCTACACTAAACCATGGTTGGAAATATGATAAGGATCACTTATTTTCTATTTTTCATTATTCTTATCATATTCTTTTTCTTCTTCTTCTTCTTCTTCAACAAGAAGAAAGCTTGCTACCATTAATGGCAACATGAGAAAAAGAGTGAGAAATCCAATTCTAAAGTGAACCCAATTCCTATTTCTTCATCCTATACCACATGCCAAGTAGTATAGGGTGTTTTCTTCACAAGTTTCATGACTTGGTGAATTTGGAGCTTGATCTTGAGTTGCCTCGACGTAGATCATCTTCGGCATCAAAGTCAACGACCTAGCCCGATCATTTCTCCGACGAAACCATCGCCAGAGTCCGGATTCCGATAGGTACAGCGGAGGGACGTCATCACGGAGCCTAGGAAGTGGAGGACCGGATCTACAAAGGTTGTAGTCACTTTCCTTTAGCAATAAAGTTGTTTACTACTTGCTAGTTTCGCCTAAACTCTAGTTAACGATCTTCATTAGGGTTTCTCGGCACCGGAAATTTTATAATTTGGCATGGTTGATGCCTTGTGAGACCTCATTAGTGTGCCTAGTAACCCTACAGTGGTATCAGAGCTTAGCTAGAGCCTTAGGCGATGTGTAGACGAAGTTAGAAACCCGAACGAACCCGAAACCATAATCCGAAACCCTTCTCTGTACATTTTTTGAAATCGGGGATTTTTGAGAATTAAAAATATGCAGAAAAATCAGCAGGTTTTTTTATGAATTACTGTGAAGCACGTGCGCCTGATTCAACCAAAGCGCGGCGGAACCGCGGCACTAGCATGGCTCGTGCGGCGGTTCCGCGGCCATATAGTCACTTTAGCATTTGAAATATGCACATTAATTCCTATCTATTAGTGTTGTATTTTCTGGGAATTTTTAACTTCTACTCAAGAGTTGAGTTTTCTGGGTTGTATTGGGGACTCAGTGTTTCGATCGGGAAGTTCAACTTCTTCTGTGTTTTTCCGGATAATTTTAGAAAATCTTGAAAAGTTAGACCGGATATAAATACCCAATTTTTCCCATGTTGGGAAATTTCCAAGTATTGGATCTTTCCGTAGTTTAATGACGTTCTAAGTAGTGCAAGTAACGCGATGGTCCCTCTAGAAGACAACAAACCTTAACTCGATTATGTGACCGTCTTGAACTGCCCTTTGAACCTTAGGGTTTGGGGCAGTACGGCATGCCACATGTGAGGCGTTGGCTTGACCCTTCTACGGCTGGACCGTTGGTACTGAGGCACGAAGTGAATGTTTTTAAACTTATTTCATTTGTTGAGCCGCTTCGGGAAAACTTGGGTGTTCGATTGTTCGATCGGAAAGTTTAACATTTTCTATTTATCCGGAATGTGATACAACAATTGGAATTCATAAGTAGTTACGAGATAACTGAATGAATGTTATAAACATAGCAGTTTAGTCTCACTTGATCGGTTGCCACGGAATTTTGATGTGATCAAAAGTCCGTCACAATCACGTAGCGTACGCGGATACTCGCCGGGTAAACTTAATAGGCAGCTACACCCCATAGCCCCGACCAAGTGACTGTAGGAGAACCCCGTCGCCGAAAGCATCCGTCCGGGTGCTCACGGCAGCGGTGTTCCACCTTAGTGCACTTCATCGACGGTATCGGGGGTGCGGCCGTCTACTAAAGTTTGCGACGAGCATCCGATCAAAATGTCGGGAATCTTGTTGAATTGTCCGACATGATATTGAAAAGTGTTTTCGATAATGAAACTGAAATGCGGGGTTTATAATTGTTAGGCATGCGATGTCTAAAGAATTCATTTGATTAGGCATGTGATGTCTAAGGAGGTTGCGGATTCCAACTGTTGTAGTTTTACACTTTCTTTTCTGCTACCGTAAGTGTAATATGTGATATCGCCGGTTTCGTTGCTATATGTCAACGACAATTGGGATACGCATGTTTACTTACGTTGATGACATGTGATGTTATGTGTTGCTGGATATGTTATATTGGATCGTCGTGTTTGAATAGCGGGTTTTTTTAATGTGAGATGAGTGTTTTTTCATTTTTCATTCATGTAAAAACTTGTATGTAATATTCTTTTATTGGGGCACTTCCAGGTTGTGGAAGATGTCACCTTTTGTATATTATTTACTTTTCCGCACTAGGATAGACCTAAGGAGGAGGGCACAAGTAACCGGGTTCTGGAGTCCAGTGGGAGACCAACTCGAGGAGTCGAGTCCGGGTCTCCTAACTCTAGAATTGGTAGGGTTGCTTGCCGCTCTCGTAGGGGTCTAGGGGTGTGGGTTTGGCTATTCATCGCGACCGTAGAATCCATGTTTTATACTGGCTCGTATTGAAAACACGGACGTCCTAGTATATCCAATGTTACATATGTTTCTTCTGCTGCGATATCTATGATGTGATCATGTGATATGTTCTGTGATAGATAATGTATATAGTATATATGATATATTATATAGACGTTACTTATGTTTTACACCCGCGCTAGCCCTGCCCCGCTCTGCCGTTAGTTACCTAACCTAACAGTGCACGAGGGGACATCGAGGCGAATGCGGATGGCATAAGTGTACGTCGTATTTATCTATGATGTTTAGGTAACTTAAATGATGGGACTTCATTAATATGATTAATGAAAGAAAAAGAAACCTAAATTTGTTGTGGAATCAAATTTCAAAAATAAAACAGGTAGCTACAGTTCTTGCTTTGCACAGTGATGTATATGATATATCCCGCACCTCATTCGACGAGGAAAGGGCCGACGATCCCTTCACCGGGAGTGACCCCTTTAGCAATAACTGGCAGATGCTACACCCCTCGGTTTGTCTTTTGATTGCTTCTATAGTTCTTGCTTTGCACAGCGATATATATGATATATCCCGCAACTCATTCGACGAGGAAAGGGCCGACGATCCCTTCACCGGGAGTGGCCCCTTTAGCAAAACTAGAAAAGCCTCAAAAACACTCCATTTCAAAATTCATTCGATCCTACAACGATATCAAGTTCATTACGCAATAGGTTTTCAGAAAAACCTGTCGTAGCCCTCCGTCATTTCAGATAAGTTTTATATAGTATTCGTGCTACATTTGTTGGCTTTCGTCAAGGTGTAGTATGCGGTAGCTATATGCTGATTATCTGCTGCATACGATGCGATTGGATTAGGGTAGTCGTGCGGCTTTGTTGGCTTTCGTCAAGGGTCGTGCAGGTGGGTTTAATTCAATCAAGAAATGTACGGGTTGAACTTGACTAGCAGGCTATGGTTTGTTGGCTTTCGTCAAGGTCATAGCACGTTAGGGGAAAAATATTATCGGGAATTTCAAGTGTTGAAATTTGCAATGAGATTGCATACCTTCTATGAGATAGTTGGATCCCGATACCCGCTGCGAGTAAGAGTTACTCCTGGGAGAGTTTTACACATTACAATTAGCCGATCAAGTAGGTGTCTAGAAAGGTGTCAACGGGGTTACGCCTCTGGGAAAACGAGGTTTACATTAATTAGGTTCGTGCGAAAGCACGGGGGACCTCCCTCAAAGTACCGACACTGGCCTGGCTGAAAGATTGGCGAACTTGTAGTGTGTAATTAATCCCGGCTAGTCTTTCCTTTTAGGGTTTGAAGGAAGATTTGATAAAAACAGTGGGAGCCATCCTGATTAGATAAAATAATAACCAATCTAATCTTGCAAGAGCGCACGCAGAGTGTTTTCTTCTCTCTTTCTCTCTCTCCAGGTAGCGACCATATCACGCCTTAATCAAGATAATAATATGGATGTATTGACCGAACCCGCTTGTTATACTGAGCTGGGGAACGTTGGTCCCGCTCCAACTTATAATTGTTATAAGACCGAGCAGGAATTAGGGGGATACCAAAATTCCTATGCCGTCCAAACGAAGAAAGTGCATAAGATGCATCTCCTTCGGGTGTGTTCATTACACAGAACTGTTTCTCAGTATCCTCTGTGTCCTGGGTATCTGATACCGGAACAGGATCCCAGATATGTAATCTGTTACATAAGGCTACAGAAAGGCAGAGAACTGAGAACGGGTGATAAGTTTCATGAGACAGAAAACAGGGCAAGTGTTGAAGCCAAGTCTGTTGGTCACTGTCACCCCGTATTACGAATACATTGATTCAGAACAAATGCTATTAGATACTGAACCTGATATACAAAATCATATCAGTCTTTTTATTAGTAAAGAAAGGATATAATTTTGTATTGGTGGATAATGTTTTGAACATTTCCTATATCAAAAGTTGATCGGTTCAGGCACGTTATCTAAAAGCATTAATGTTCTAAATCAAACTACAGTTCTTACTATACAGAACACACAAAAGAGGAAGAGTTCAGAAATGAACGAATCTTTCTTGAGGTATTGTAGACTAGGTCATATCAATGCGACTCGACTAGCTGAAGTTACATATAGATGCATATTTAAATCTGTTTGAATTTACATCTTATGAAACTTGCCAGTCATGTCACATAGATTAGATGACCATATCTCCGTTTATTGGAAACAGAGAAAGAGTTAGTGAACTCTTGGGACTGATACATGATGATGTATGTAAGGTCCCCTGTCTACACATGCCAAGACCGGTTCTTTGTACTTCATTACATTCTCTGATGATCTCTCAAGATTTAGTCATATGTTCATGTTGAAACACAAGTCCGAACCTTTTGAGATATTCACAGAATATAAGTTAGAAGTAGAGAACCAATAAGGGTATAAGTATTATGTCCTTTGATGAGATCAAGGAGGAGAATACTTGTGCATAGAATTCCTGGACTTTTCTAAAGGAGAATGAGATTCTCTCTCAGCATTACTCCTCCGTAAACACCATAGCACGATGGTATATCGGGGTGGAGCAATAGCACCCTATGTGATATGGTGTGCGCTATGATGAGTACTACTGAGTTTCCTATTTCCTTTTGGGAGTTATGCACTTGAGAAGCTGCATACCTATTGAATAGGGTTCAAATCAAATCAGTTGCCTACCACTCCATATGAGATATGGTATGGGAAGAGCCCATGTCTTAAGCTAGTTAAGATTTAGGGTTGTCCGGCCTATGTCTAAAAGCAAAATCCGGACAAGCTCGAGGCAAGGTCAGTCATGTAGAACTGGAAAGGTTCCAGCTATACAAACTACAGCAGATTATTTGGTAGAACCAAAGGATTCAGTAGATACCAACGAACCTCAGCCACTCCGCCGATCTAGTAGGGTCTCTCACCCACCTGAGAGATACTTCTGTTTCTCTATGACAGTGGGAGCGAGAATTGCATCATGAGATGATGACCCAACTAGTTTCGAGCTGGCCATCAGGAGTGTGACTTTGTAAGAATGGCTGGATGCTTAAAGATCTGAGATGGAATCCTTATACACCAACAAAGTATGGACTTTGGTTACTTTATCTGAAGGGTTAAATCCCCATCAGGAGCAAGTATATCTTGAGAAGATTACTTGGTGTACTTGGAAAAGTTGAGACTTTCAAAGCTAGACTTGTTGAAGTTTTTCGTCATCGACCAAGCGTGGATAATGATGAAACCTTTTCAAGTAGCTATGCTTAAGTCCATCCAGATCCTACTTACCACGGCTACATACCATGACTACAATATCTGGCGGTTGGGTGTCATGACTGCTTTTCTAAATATTGATTTAGAAGAGAGAGTCTATAAGTATACAGTCAGAGGGCTTCGTAGACAGTGGGAGCAGCGGAAACGTGTACAAGATGTTTTATAGGATAAAGCAGGCATCGCGGAGTTGGAACATCTGTTTTGATGTAGTAGTCAAATAGTTTGACTTCATCAAAATGGTAGATGAACCTTGTATATACAAAAAGGTTGTAGGGAGTATGGTGGCGATCCTCGTAGAGTACGTGGATGACATACTCTTGATAGGGAAGGTGTTTCCTATGCTACGCTCGATCAATCTCTGCTTATCACAATGATTCCCACAAAGGATCAAGGTGATACCTACTAAATCCTGGGTTTTGGATCTATGAGATAGATCTAAATGGATGTTAGGATTCTCACTAGTTGTAGTGAGATGGTATCAATCGATCCTGGGGAGAATCACTGGAAAGGTTCCAGGGTGATAAGGACGACTGAATATCAGTCACAGGCATTGTCTTTACCCTCAGTGAAGGGACGGTATGTTGGAAGAGTTCCAAGCTAGATACCGTAGCATTCTAGACGATTAAAGGCAAGATACATCGCTACTTAAGATGCTACCAAAGAGGCTGTCTGGGTGTATGTTTGTTCATGAGATGAACTTAGTTCCTCCCATTGTGTGACAATGGAGTTATGGCTTATGCCAAGGAACGTCCGTGCCATCAGTGATCCAGACTTATTCTAAGGCAGTATCACCTGATCATGGAGATGGTTGATCTCCAGGGTGATCGAGGTTAGGAGAGTAGACTTAGAGGGCAACACGGCGGATCCACTCACAAAGGCCTTTTCCCAGAGAGAGACTTTTATGGGATGGTTGAGTATGAGATACTACAACCACTGCTATCAGATGGCCCTAGTGCAAGTAGGAGATTGTTAGTTATATGTATTCCCTAGAGGCCATTACTATACATAGGATGTATATTGTAGTGGATGCTTGGACATATATAGGGAGGACTTTCTTGCTCGACATGATAAAATGCTATCTGGTTGATCTTTACCTTAACGTGTACACTGATTGTCTCTCTGTTACATGTTGGTAAAGCCTTTAGGATGTATACTTGACTACCTGGACTATGATGCGGATCATACTAGTGGGGACATGGTAGTCCATAAGTACATCCTTCAAGGTCCCTAGTCGTGGGTGTATCGAGACGGGGCATCGATATACCAGAGTAGATTAGCGTATACCTTCTCGACCTATACAGATGGGCGATGGATGATCCCATATCCATTGGTGTTTGACAACAGAAATTATATACGGGTGCTCAGTGGAGACTGGGTACACTGGACGGACTCGCCGAGAACTCCCAGATGGTATTATACCTTACGTCAGATGGCAGTTCTCTGGTGACACTGGTACAGAGTAGTCTGTTGACCCGAGATCGTCATAGAGTCTTGTGTGATTCCTACTGCTGTGCTTTGATTTCCACCTTACCACGTCCAAGAGGGCGTGAAAAACGGTGGTTTTTGGGTACAGTCCCGAATCACATGGAGGCAATGAGCGATAGGAGGGGATTCGTATCTCCCGGTATAGGGAGTTGATGTTGCGCTGTGTTAGATTGGCTATAACCGGAAATCCCTGGCCATGGTTGCTGAGATTTACTGGTAAGGGTTACCTGTAGTTTCTCGAACTGTTATAGACCTCATATCGACACGACTTATCGAGCTATTGGGGCCTGACGTTTACCACCCCTAGGCGAGATATGCGACATATTAGACGACGAGACCGGACTGTACGGTAAGTGTTACTGGTTGGATTCACTGGAGTGTGAGCGGGCTTACTCGTCGATCTTCTGATCGCTCAATACCCGGGTGGCAGTTACGTTTAGCCGACCGCTTACGGCTTGTGGGTGTTTGATATGATCATCACCTGCTGCCGACGTATTGACGAGTCTTTAGAGTCCTACACAGAGGTTTCCTGGCTCAAGCGAAATGAAATAGGAGCGCATATGAGATATGTGTGGGAACGAGAATAATGCGTGTATGTGATACCGTATTCTATTCTCGCGATTTGTTTCATCGAACGGTTATATATAATATAACCAGGTTACCGAATCAAGTGTTGATTCGATACGTTGATACACTTGATACTAGTTGGTTATATGCGACATGACCGGATCATTGAATCAAGTGTTGATTTAATGATTTAATGTATAATTATATATTTGATATATTACTTTACATTAACTAGTATTGGTTCACTCAAGATTGATTTTCTCACTTGAAATGCACAAGTTGTATATGTGATATATTTTTGTGCACTTGTTTGTATCATGTTTGATGATACATGCAACCTTGGGTTTGTGTAAGACTTAAACCATGTTTAGTGAATGGTTAGGATTTCATTTCACTTATTTATTTATTCATTTGTTTTAGGCAAATAGAAATGGTATCTTTCTTTTGTTGTTTTGCTTGAAGCTTCATGAAGCTTTTCTAGCATCTTTGAAAAGTCTACCATTTTTGTTTTGTCCTTAACCCTAACCATTCAACTAAACCCTAGTTCATTCTCTACACTAAACCATGGTTGCAAATATGATAAGGATCACTTATTTTCTATTTTTCATTATTCTTATCATATTCTTTTTCTTCTTCTTCTTCTTCAACAAGAAGAAAGCTTGCTACCATTAATGGCAACATAAGAAAAAGAGTGAGAAATCCAATTCTAAAGTGAACCCACTACCTATTTCTTCATCCTCTACCACTTGCCAAGTAGTATAGGATGTTTTCTTCACAAGTTTCATGACTTGGTGAAGTTGGAGCTTGATCTTGAGGTGCCTCGACGTAGATCATCTTCGGCATCGAAGTCGACGACCTAGCCCGATCATTTCTCCGAAGAAACCATCGCCAGAGTCCGGATTCCGATAGGTACAGCGGAGGGACGTCATCACGGTGCCTAGGAAGTGGAGGACCGGATCTACAAAGGTTGTAGTCACTTTCCTTTAGCAATAAAGTTGTTTACTACTTGCTAGTTTCGCCTAAACTCTAGTTAACGGTCTTCATTAGGGTTTCTCGGCACCGGAAATTTTATAATTTGGCATGGTTGATTCCTTGTGAGACCTCATTAGTGTGCCTAGTAACCCTACAATCGATACTCCGGAGTAGACTAGCGTATGCGCTTCTCATCCCAGCAGGGGAGATGGTCTCTCCCACAGCCATCAGTACGTCGTACTGGAGATTGTATGCGGGTGCTCGTTAGGTTATGAGTACACTGGACAGGACTCGTCGGGAACTATTGGTTGGTATTATACCTATCGTCAGTTATCAGTTCCCAGGTGACATGAGTACAGCTTAGTCCGCTGACTTGACACTGTCACTTCGCCTCGAGTGTGTTCCCACTGTGCTTAGATTACTACACTACCACGGCTCAAAGGAGTCATGCAAACAGGTAGTAGTTGGGTGCAGTCCCGAAGCACTTAGAGGCAGTGACGGTTAGACAGGATTCGTCTCTTCCAGTATTGGGGGTTGACATCGCGCTGTGTCTAGGAGTGCCATTACACGAGTAGTCCCTGGCCAGGGCAAGCGAGATATACCGGTAGGTTTCCAGTGTTATCTCAGGGTGTTCTGGGCTACACTCCAACACGACTTGTACCTCTATTAGGGGACTGACGTTTACCACCCCTAGGCCTGCCATGTGATGTATCAGACGAACAGACCGGACTGTACGGAGATTGTCACATACAGGCTCAGTGAGAGTTCGAATGGGTTTACCTCATCGGTCTTCTTATCGACATCTACCTGGGGACCGTTACGTACAGCTAGTGCCGCTTGCGGTCTGTGGTTAAACCCACTGCCAGTGTAGTGTCGAGTCTTTAGAGTCCCACACTGAGAGTTTCCCTGCACTGAGCGAAATGTGTAGAGGCCGTATGGTTTTACGGCAGGGCTACGATCACTTACGTGCACTTGTGTGCGTATGCTGTTCGGGCAGGCAATACTAGTGGGCTTTGGTTTAAGCCGGATCCTAGTATTGCACGGATGGATTTGTCTTGTCTTCTGTGCATTTGCATTCTACGGAATGCGGATGCGGGTGTGTATGCACAGTTTTGCGGAGCGAAGAAGGAGGAGGTGCCTCATTAGGGTTTTGGCAGTTGATTCGGCCAAAACCGTTATGTGGCAGGCTCATTAGGGTTTTGGCAATTCGTTCGGTCAAAACCATTATGAGCCGCGGACATCACTTTCTAATCTTTTCAGTGATAATTATTTGATGGCTAATTGCTTTGACCATTTGACCACCTTGACCACTCATGACTTTGTTGACCCGTTGACCAAAGTTGACCTTGACCTTCATGAGAGGTCTACACTCTTCTTTGGTTTTCTTTTTCTTTTTGGATTATAAAAATGGTCATGTCAATATAGCCATCAACTTTATCATGATAGGATTAGTAATGATGATGTTTAGTATTATTGCAACCATGGTGCCTTTTTTCTTTAGTTGATAATTTCGTTTCTCTTTTCTCATTCTCTCTCTTGCAAGTGAGAAGAAAGAAAAAGAGCTCCATGGTTTCTTGATCTCCTTCATCTTCCTCCTCTTGAAATTTTCTTTTGATCTAATGTGTTGAGAGAAAAAGAATCCACATAGACAAACACTTCCATCAACCTCTTCTACACAACCTAGGACATCAAGACTAGCGATCTTGTTGCCCTAGTTGCCTCGGCTCGAGGTGGAGCTCGGTGTACACTTCTCGGGTGGATCATCTTCGACTCAAAAAGGCCGCGGAGGTGACCAAGATCCGGATCGATCCTCGGAGCTTGGATGGACGAGCGGGACAGCGGAGAGAAGACCCGAAGGACCGGTTTCGTGAGGTATAATCTCTATGGCATAGTAGATAACACCTCTAGTAGTTTGCTAGTTTGTAGTTTAGCAAAGATCCGTGTTTTAGTCCATGTAGCCTTTGCGCCAAAAAATCGTTTTTCGCCGTTTCCGCCTCCCCGTAAGAACCGGGGTGAGCAACGTAGACTTACATGGAGTTCTATAGACTTCATATGGTTCAAGGGCCAATCACGTGCTCTTTCGGGTCGTGACAAAATTGGTATCAGAGTGCTAGGTTATCCTTGGTTCGAGTCTAAGTTTGACTATGTGGAGTCTAGGACATTTATATATACAGAGCTTAGGCTTGACCTTACGGAACTTAGACTTAGTCGATGGGGTATTATACCCGAACTTTCGTCGCATAGGATGACCCTTGGTTGATGGAGTAGGTATCTTGAGTAGTGGAACGTACCATACGTATGTTCCGCGGCATACTTACGACACGCCACTCCGCTTAAGAAACCGTAGGATGTACATTTCCTTGCACAGTATTATATTCCTTCCTATGATCTATCATTATCGATACTGGTTATGGTTTTGCTGCCACGATTGCACGGGCAGAGTGAGCTACAGCTCGAGTTGCGTCTGCATGAGCTCGTCGTGGACGAGGACTGACCAGGGCGTGTTTCCAGAGACATACGATTGTATATAGAGGCATCGTCTTATTGTGTTTTCGCGCCATGAGCGTTGGACAGATCGCTTTTACGAGATTTTCCGGACGTACCGATCGGTACCAGAGGATTGAGCCACAGATAGAGGCCAGTCAGGATGTGATGACCATTGATATATTGCTTATTCATGATGATTGAGGCGCTGTTTAGCGTAAGGACGAATGAGCCAGTTGTTGCTGCAAATGACGAGATATCACCCAGATGGTTGGAGCTACCGCAGCTTGAGAATATACTTAGAGATATGATGGTGAGTCGCTAGTCACCGAGGATGAATGACTAGGACATGTGGTTCGTTCGCTTACCCCGATGCGAGGTCATCAGATAGATTGATTCCAGCTAGAGGCGACTTCACGCAGATTCGTTGAGAGTCGATTGAGACGATCGAATGTCAGGAACCCATTTTCCAAGTTTAAAGTATTCGGAAAGACATGAAAGCGATTCTATGGACCCTCTAGAAGAATGAAACCCTAACTCGACATAATGACCGTGTGAAAGCCTTTGAACCTTAGGGTTTGCGGCAGTTCCGCGGCGCCATTAGTGAGGCTTGGGTTTTCCCTTCTACGGCTGGACCACCGATGTTGTGGTATGTACTCGATACTATTAAACTGTACCCGAGATGTTAAGCTTTTGGGGGATTGTGAGGTTCTGACGAGTCGATCGGACGATTCGACATCATTCGGATATCATGTGATGGGACACTGCTTGCGAGACTCCAGATACGAGCATAGCCGTTGGAGCGCAGTCTGTGCAGCCACGATGAGATAAGTCCGAATCAGTCGATATTGAAGCAGAGTGGAGTAAAGAGTTCGCATGAGATTTTGACGAGATGACGTTCCACTCCGCTGACATCAGAGATGCGATATGCACGTTGAGGACGTGTTTGACTAAATATCTTCTACTGAGTGATGAAGATACCGAGTTCGTGATTTTGAGTCCGTGTGAGGGACGTCGGATGGACCGTAACCGAGGACATTGCAGTGCGTAGATAGAGACGCGACATGGAAATGGACGATGATACAGACAAGCGGGACAAGAAGTTCGTGCGAGATGCAGACGAGCTGTTACTACTCCCCGTCAAGATTAAAGGTCGGATATGCATACAGAGGCGCAAGGATGTGACCAACATCCGAGTAGATGTTGTACTAAGGACGCAGATGTCCAGAGAGCGAGAAAAGATTACGCCAGAGTACCAGCCTCCGTACAGTTTTGCTTAGGCGAGATCAGAAAAGACCTTGAGCAGGATTCCTTCCAGTACACTGCTGCAATAAGATTTGCACCAGGAGCAGATGTGTGATGTGCATTCAGAGGACCAGAGGTCGGCGCCAGAGATGTACTGCCTTACGAGTGGTTGTGAGAATTGACCGAGAGATGACCCAGAGAAGTGCCAGAACGGAATCGTTCCCGTTAGCACACCTGACAGGCCGATGAGCCAATGGATTGTGAGATTGGTAATCCACAGGGAAGATAAGAAACCAGAGGCAGAGGACGCCAGCCGCGAGTAAGAGGCAAGTAGATATCTTGCGCCGCTAGCATTGGATGTACCGGCACCGTCTCGACTTTGAAGGAGGATATACCGACGACGGTATTTGTGATTTATGATTTGTGATTTTATGATTTGACTATCACATATCCGTCACTTTGGATTTCGGTATTTTGGGCGATCTATTTGCATGATTTAGTCTTGATGACTGAGTTCCACGATATTCGATTTTGTGCACCATGGTTGCACTTACTGGGTATTTATACCTTGCGCATAGTTATTATTCTTGAGGTATTGATTGTGATTTCATGCCTACTTTATGCCGGTGATTTGATCTACGCTTCCAGCATAGTTTTCATGCACTTTTAGTGTTTTGATTTGATTTGAGCACGCTGATGCACGCGGTTGTGAGATTTTCCATCGCGGTACACCTGATTTTGATTGAGCCGCATTATATCGTCGATTTTGACCCTGATATTGATGATTGATTCTTGCACTCCGTGCTTTGATTGGACTTACACATGTTCGGCGTTTGCTATTGGATTTCGTGATTCCATGCATGTTGAGTGCGCAGGGTTTAGATTTTCATTCGTGCACGATGGATGCACCGATTTGGATTTTCGCGCATGTTGGGCGCATGTTTTGAGATACGATTTTGGGTGCACACCATATGCACTAAATCGAGATTCTTCATGCATGTCAGATGCACCTGGTTTTGCTGTCAGGCACACCCGTTGCCTATGACAGATACTTCGTGCACACCCGTAGCACCTAGATGTTGTTTTGTGCATCTGTATGGCACATATATGGATTTTGATTTCCATGCGCACCAGACGCACAGGGTGGTGTTATGTGCATTTTTGGGATTTATTCCTTTTGGAGCAGTACATTTTTATGATATTTGATATTCGTTTTGTACTGAGCAGGACTAGTCAGAGGACAGTACCTGGATATATTTTTGCATGCATTGATAGTTATCGAAGGGATTTCCAAAAAGCGAGCTATAGTCTCAGTATATATATACCTACGTGTCCGAGATGACACGAAGCATTTTAAAAACAAGGAAACCATTCTAAATTGTTTTAAAAACGGCGACTTAAAAAGAATTGGCATGCATTTACATCAGCTGTTCACATGTATAGATTGGATGTCTACATGTATAGTTCTGATCTATATCATATTTGTTTTGTATTGGATTTGACATTTGTGTCTTTACCATGACTCCGATGATTGCGGGATACTTGACGGAGTTTTGGTTTTGAGTTATCTGCTCAGTACTCATGCGCATGCATTGCGCTATGATGTTTTATGTATTGATGATTTCGGAGCCCCGACGACTTGGATTTGTATCGAAATGTTTTAGTATTTGGGGGTTTAAATTTAAATTCGGGGACAGAATTTCTTTAAGGGGGGTAGATTGTAACGTTTCAAAATAATAAAATATTAATTTTGGGAATTTTTATAATTTAATATTATTTTAATGAATATTTTAATATTCCGGTATAATTAAATACAAATAAATAGGGAAAAATTATTGAAAATTATAAAATAGGGTATTTTATGGAATTATGCCATTTTAAAGTTTTTATGATTAGTTATATGTTAATTTAGTGCTAATCGCGATTAAAAATCGCTAATCGGATTTTTGGCATTTTTGTGCAAAACATGCACATATCGTTTTGGACTTGTGTTACATTATTCTTACCATGGCTTTGTTTTGGGTTCACTATTCTTGGGAGAAGGTTTTTGAGTGGTTTAGAAAAAAGAAAAGAAAAGGATTTTGAATATAAAATGGTATAGTAGTAGGTATGGTGATGTGTGAGAAAGGTGAAGGGGAGTCAACCTTGGTCATAGCTTCTCTCCTTCATTATTTTCCTCTTCAATTTCCTCTCCTCTTTAGCTCATGGCTGAACCTCATTCCCTTCTTCATCAAACCCTCACAAACATCTTATTTCCCTCATTAAAACCCCCTCTTCCCTTCAATAAAAATGTGCACAAGTCCTCAAGCAACCATTTGGACCAAAAAAGTTTGTGATTTGGCGCTGTTGAGGATTCATGAGTCTCTATGGAGGTAATTCCTTCACAATTGTTGTATCATTTCTAGTGATTAAGCCTCTTTTAAAGTTTGATGTCGTTTCGACGAAGTTTTGTGCACTTTGGACAACCCTAGAGAGGATTAGGGTAAATTTGAGTTATTAATTGAAATTGAGACTTGTTGTGACCTTAGAATCCTATTAGTGATGTTACTTTGGACCAGACCTGAGAGTTAAACCCAGAATACGGATTTAGTGAATCGATATCGGGGAAAACTGTATTTCTGCGAGTGTGTTTTGGAATCTGCTATCACCCCGGGACCCCTAAAATAAAATTGAGTTGACAGTGAGATGAGCAGGCACCCTGGAACCACTACACCAAACCCTAGCCCCCAACTCTAATTCTCGGCAGCAAATAAATCCAATCTGGCCGCAAATTGCGGCCAGAGCAGGGGGGTTTTGCCTCGTTTTTGGTGCATGGCCTTATTTCTAGTTAACTTGACCCTTGGTATGTGCAATTTTGTCTGGTTCCAATCGGGGTAAAATCTGGGTTGATTTTCATGAGTTGGCACATGATTTACGACTTGTTTTAGCATGGATTTTGGTATTTGGTGATTCGTTTCTGTCGGGTGGCGTTTGGACGTCAACGACAAGTCGATATTGATCGTGTTTACATGCGAGAAGATAGGTTTTTACCTATGCAAGTAGCGTGTGCTATTTTGGTTTCCGATGTGATTTTCATGTGCTTTAGCGTTGTGATATACTTATAGGTACCCTACATGATGTTGAGGCGAAGAAGATGAAGATGGCGACATCGGCATCGGCACATGAGAAGCAATGTGAGTAGATTTATATCTACGGGGAGAAGTCGGGTGGATGGCATATAGCACCCCCGCAGTCCGTGGTGATGTATACGAATACGTATACACACTTATATTTATTATGTGTTGTTTAAGTTTATTGATGACAAGGATGTATTGGTTTAGTATATTGTGAAACCCTAGAGTAGTGGTTGCACCCATACATACACGTACACATATACTTGCATGCATTCCTTCTTTTATCTGTGCGCATATGGAGGTGTGTATATCTACACATGGGTATGGGACTATGTGTTCATATACGGGATTTGAGGATGATACGTGGGATTGAGATGAGTCGATGAGGTTTGAGGCCGTGAGATTCGGCGATATGACAGAGCTCGTATTTGAGATGCGACGTGATGGTTTTAGCGGGCCTTTAGGCTTGTGTTTTACCCCGCATTCATATTTATATAGATGGTATCGATGGTACTAGACTTAGATTTGTACCCTAGACTATGTGATATGATGGTAGTGATACCTGATATGTGATGAGATAAATGTGATATTGACTCGTACCCTGCTATTGGGATGCCGTACGACGATTTACCGTACGAGCTTTATATTGATGTTAGATCCGCACTTATGACTCGAGGATGTTATAAGATATACTGTATCGTACGTGATACTATTGAGGCGGGATCACCGACTATTGTATATATATGTGTATATCGACTCAGATTTAGGTGGTTTTCATACCTCTCCCGATTGGCTTGATAGTTGGGTCCGTAGTTCGCATAGTAGGCGTAGACTAGACCTGAGTCATACCTATTTCAAAACTAACGAATCGGTGATATTTTAAAGATAGGAAAAAAAGGATTCTACGGATATTTTCAAACGTAGCATCTGTTCTGAAAACACCGTGGCCCTTATTTTACCAAAAACCCCGATTCGTCTTATTTCAAAAGGCAAGGCTGCATGATATAGTTTTTGAGATAGATTCTTTACTGTTGCGTTGATTATTCGATTCAGCATATTCATGCTTTTTGCATTGCATTGCTTGTGTTGTTGATATATTACAGTCATGCTGTTAGGACAACAGCACCATTATCGACGATGCGTATGTTCCACGTACACTGTTTGCCGGCTCACACACTTCATCATCGATAATTGCCATGTCACTACACTGTAGTACTGTTGCATTCAGGATATGATTCTTGCATGACATACTGATATGCTTACATTTCCTTTTCATGTCACATACATTATGCTTACTGATTATACGCATTGAGAGTTGCTGTTTCCATGATATTTCTGGATTTTTGGAACCGTGGGTATTTCAAAAGAGAATATGTCATTGCTTTAAAAACCCGGTTACCCTTGATATGATATTTCAGTGCGTCCACCATGTGTTTTCTCGGTGCTGAGAGCGACATGTGAAACCCGATTCGAGGAGCGGACGAGCCGATTGCGGGTACATGGTGGACCCGGTATGGTTCCCCTCGGCAAGATGATCGAAGGACTTTGCCGATTGAGCCTGGAGGCGGGCGAGTACCTACCGGTGATTGGTTGGACCTGGCGGTCATCCGGAGGATACCGACCAGAGTCGATAGATGGATATGGGCGTACTACTGGGGCCGAGGGCCGATTCCGCAGACGAAGCCCATGGGCTGGTCCGGACTGACGGAGCCCGTTATATGAGGATTTACGTGCCGATGCTGGGCACAATTTCCATGATGTTCTCGAGTGTCGATACTGGACACTTCGGGTCCATGATTTTGATGTGTCGCGAGGGACACATGTGGTTTATATCCTCATATTTCCAAGCATATGCTGATGATATTTACATGCATGATGGTTTTTGTCATTGGGTGACGAGTGGACGTGATCCACGTACATGCAGATTTGATTACATTTATCATACCTCACATTTATGATATGCTATTACCTGAGGCTTTGGCACGAGCACTTGGCACTATACTCATGTTGTAACACCTTAGAATGTGTTTTGTAGCTAATTATATTTTAATATATAGTTTTTAATAAAAAGTTTACCAAATTAAGTTTTAAATATTTTATCCTATTTAATGAGTATTTTATTAGAATTTTGTTAGGCACACACACACTTGTGCATGATAACTAGGGTTGTTTTTGGGGTTAAACATGATTAGCAATCATGGTTAGCTAACCATTTGTCTTAAGTTAGTTTTATGATTAGTTAAGAGTTATGGTTGTTATTTTAATTGAAAAATGAATTTAAATATTTAAATGGTTGACCTTGGAGAGTGAGAGAGAGAGGGGGCATGGGGCATCATGGCTCAAGCCATGCCTCAATTATGATGAGAGAGAGTGAGAAGGGGAGGGGTTTTGTGTTGCTCTCATTTCTCCCTCTCATATTCTTTCCTCTCATTCTCTCACTCTCAACACACACACACACACTCACACCATTGGCAGCAGAAGCAGCAGCAACACCTGAGACAACAACAACAACAGAGGCAGCAACAGCATCATCATGATCATCATCAGCAGCAGGAGCAGCAGGACCAGCAGCAGGAGCAGCAGGCAGCAACACAAGTAGCAGGAGCTCCAGCAACCTACAGCAGCTCTTCTCCACTTCTTCACCTGCTTCTTGGGGGACTTTAGGGTATAACTCTTGAACCCAATTCCCCTTATTGCTAGCTTATGTGTTAATTGGTGTCGGTTAGTGTCAATTAGCTAGTTTAGTGCTAATTATGGTGTTTTGTGTGGAAGTTTGATCATATGATGATTGTGTTAGTTAACCTAGCATATTTTAGTGTTAATAGTGTCACTTCAACTGAGAATTTCCCTGGATTTCACTAAAATACCATAGGGTTTGCTTTTGTGCTAAATTGTCGTTTTTAAGCGATATATTGGACATTTGGAATCTGCTTTTGACCCGGACCCTACAGGATAAAATTGAGGATACTGGAGCATGTACACTAGGTATAGAGAACACCACCAGAGCACGAGACCCCTATTCTCAACTGTGGCCGCCAATTAATTCGGATTGGCCGCAATTTGCGGCCAAGTAGGGGGCAGGGGTGTTGGGGTTTTGTGTACGGCTCTCTTATGTGTTGCCTAGGTCCCTGGTATGTCTAGTTTTGTAATATTTTACCTGTAGGAAAATCTGGGATCATATATCGTTTTTGGTGTTCGTTGTGTTTGCGCGATACGCGCGATACGTGAGTGGGTTCTGTGATCCAGCGTATCGCGGCATGTCGCGATGGCTTTAGACGCGTACACACACGATTCAGCGTATCGTGCACACGCGCGTTTAGTTCGCGACGCGAGTTTCTCGTTTTGGTTCGATATCGCGTTTCGCGGAATATCTGGCTTATATATGATTGCGTGTCTTATTTGCAGGTTTGCAGGAAGGGACTACGGATACTACTACAGTGGGGAGCAGATGGTAGGATTCACCTAGCGTGGTGCGTAGGTGAGTAGATTTAACATCTACAGGGGAATCGCCCGCATGGCGTTATGCGTCTGGGCTAGGATTCAAATACCTGTCGCACATTCTACGTCATTGTTAGAATTGAGCCTTTACCTGTTTACTAAGATATAGATATACTGTGACTAGTAGCCGTAGGGCACTGCACACATTATTGACGGTTCATGTTGCACGAGCACGGATTGTATGCTACACTCACACCGTCAATAATTGCCATGTCACACACAACCCCTTATAGATTCTATTGCTTATCACAGATGACATTACCATACCTATATACCTATAGAGTATCGTACCATTAGTGATAGGTACACTTACCCTTTACGATACATCTACAGGTATACCTTACTCATATTTTCTTATACCCAGAGGGTATACGACATCAGTTCTTATAGGTAGATACCTACATTGCTATACCCATATGTTACACACATATTCAGTTGCAGTTACATATTTACCTTTACTGATGTTACTTAGCTGTACCTTATTGGTTTTACATACATCTGGCTTCAGCTACATATTCTCATTTATATGCTCGCATTTTAGATATATCGCATATGTTTATTCCTGGATTGCGCATTATTATTTGGATTTTTGATGACGTTTTCTGGATTTGGGAACCGCGGGAGTTCATGAAATTATGCATACATTGAAAAACCCGGTTTCCTTGATATGATATTTGCGCATCCACCATGAGCTTTATCGGTGCTGATTATATATACCCCTACGAGGAGGCGTCGAGGCCGTAGAGGGTACATGGTGGGGCCCGGTATGGTCCCCTCGGCAAGAAGATCGATGGATTTTGCCGATTGAGCCTGGAGGCGGGCTAGTACCTACCGGTGACAGTATTGATGACTCGGCGGGGGTCATGGAGACACCGTTGGGAGTCTTGCACGTATGCATACGTCGAAAGGCGAGGGTCAGAGCTAGGCACTCGTGCTTTCGGGACAGCGTATGATACGTACCTATTAGGATTTCTGTGTCGATGCTTGGCACATTATTTTCATGATATTTCTCTTAAACACCTTTTGTATATATAACAGGGGATTTAGCCGTTGTTATATATACCTTTACACCAATATTAGTGGAGTGGGACGCTAATATATGTGTATTGCCCCCATCATATTTATTTCTATATATATATACCTTTAGGATGTTAGAAGCTTGCTTGAAATTCGACTTGGGATATAGGTGATTCATTGAGATTGGATATTGGATATGAAAGAGATTGTGGATTTGTACATTCGAGAAATAGGAGAGCTACTCGATATCGTACATTGAGGTGATGTGAGACCTATGTGATGTGAGAGCCCAGTTGGGGGCTGATTTGAGGATTTGGGATTTGAGTGTCTTGATGGACTGTGATCCTACCACGATGTCAGGTTTCCGTGGAAATGACATACTCCACCCTATACCTCACACTTATCTACTTTATGCACAGATTCATATATTGGTAGTACCTGTTAGTGTACCCTCATGATAGTTGCATATCGACTTTCTCATATCCCTATTGCATGGTTATTGCATATTATTATCATGTTACTATTGCTTCACATGTTGATTGTACCTGCTAGTGTACTTCCCTTTATTCAGCATTTGCATGACATGTTATTACTGTAATCGCATATCTTAGATTCATGTTGTACGTACATTCCTGCAATTACCTGCATATGTTATCTACTATTCACGAGTTGGCAACTCACCCCCGTTGTGCCACAGGTGTTTCAGGTTGTTCCCCAGAGTAGTCGAGGCAGGCTATTCCTCTATTCAGCTATTCCGCTTTCAGCTATCATCTTTTGCTCCAGATACCGCATCAGCTCACAGTACTATTTTGCTTAGGTGGGTTGGTGGTTATCTGTATTTTGTATTGTTCATTCGTTGTATCTTGTACTCTACATCTACTATTGTATTGTTGACTTAGAGACTTGGTGAGGACGTTACTGTGTATTATTGTGGATTTGTTGTCTTTTATATACAGTTTCCTTTCTACTGTCTCTTATTTCTTCGCTACGGCGTCGTATACTTGTGATGAGATTGTTTTCCGCCTTTGGGCCACTTTTTACAAAAGGGGGTGTTCCTAAAATTTTAAAGAAAGAAAGTAAGACTTTTTAAAGAATTTGGGTTGTGCTTTCAAATGTTTCAAAAACTTATATTATCTTTTCCGTATTTTCTTGGTTTAGATTTCTGGGTTTTCGGCTTTCTTTTACCGCGTTACGTCTTTAGGAGTTGCATAGTATTAGGGCCGTCACGGGCCAATTTTGGGTCGTGACACATGTATAGAGATTATATTGCCAGTTTAGCATGCTTCAGACTTATTCATATTGAGGTTTATATATATCTGATTGTATTGACCTAGGATGGGTCATACATTCGATCTCTGCTTGTTGATATTTTCTATTCACGAGTTGGCAACTCACCCCCGTTGTGCCACAGTTCTTGCAGGTTTTTGCCGTACAGATTCCATAGCGGCATTTCTGGTACACTGCTTCCATATGAGTGACTTGCGTTGGTAGGTGGGTTCTTTTGCATCAGAACCACCCTTGTACATGTACTTTCAGTTGTATCTTGTCATTCCATCAACCAAAACTTGTATATTGTTTCAGACATAGAGACAGTGATGTATTATTTCGACCTTAGAGTCGCGCTTGTAGTATTATGGTTTTCTGGCTGTTTTGAGTTTCTTTTTGGGTTTTGATCCTCGCCCATTGGCGTTGTATATTATTATTGCTTGCGTGGTTGTGACCGTCGATTGACGAAGAGCTAGCTTCCGCTTGGGGATGCCTTTTATCATTTCATATATATTATTCTTGTTGTACCCCGTTCGGGGCCAGTTTTTACAAAGGAAACTGCCGAAATTTCCAGAAAAGACCACACATTTTAAAAATGCATTTTCGGCTTAGTTATTTGAAAAACTTTGATTTAAAACATGCTTTCTTTACTTATTATAAACCAGTTCCTTTATTTACTCTTTAAAAGGTTTTAGATTTCTGGGCTTTTGGCTTACTTGGATCAGATGGATTTCTATAGACTTCATATGGTTCAAGGGCCAGTCACGTGCTCTTTCGGGTCGTGAAAAAAGATGGATATGATTTTACATTTGTAAGCGATGTGGTCCATTTCCACCTTAATCAAAGTTTGATTGGGTTAGGTACACTAGATAACGGTATATACGTATTAAATCAAGCTTAAGTTTTCAACGTTCAGAACACACTTAAAAGAAAGTCTCCGGAATTAAATATGGCTTTCTTATGGCATTGTAGACTGGGTCACATCAATGAAACAAGGTTGGTGAAGTTACATAGAGAGGGTTATTTGGATCATTTCAAATATCAGTCTTAAGCAACTTGTCAATCATGTCTCATAGGAAAGATGACAAAGACTCCGTTCACTGGACAAGGAGTAAGAGTGAGCGAGCTCTTGGGACTCATATACAGCGACGTGTATGGTCCAATGTCTACACAAGCAAGAAGTGGTTATTCCTATTTCATTACTTTTTCGGATGATTTCTCTAAGTATGGATATGTCTTCTTGATGAAACATTATTCCGGGGCCTTTGAGAAATTTCGGGAATATAAGAATGAAGTAGAAAAACAAACAGGAAAAAGTATCAAGACACTGAGATCTGATCGAGATGGTGAATACTTAAGTGCTGAGTTTTTGGGTTTCTTAAAAGAGAATGGAATTCTCTCTCAGCTTACTCCTCCATACACACCTCAACACAACGGTGTATCGGAAAGGAGGAACATAACCCTATTGGATATGGTACATTCCATGATGAGTAACGCTGAGTTACCACGATCCTTCTGGGGCTATGCATTAGAATCAGCTGCATATCTTTTGAACAAGGTTCCTACCAAGACTGTGCCTACCACACCATATCAGATGTGGAGTGGGAAGAAACCCCTATCTTCAGTATCTGAAGATATGGGGATGTCCAGCTTTTGTCAAAAAGCAACATGCAGACAAACTCGCGGCACACTCAGTACTGTATAAGTTTGTGGGATACCCAAAGAACTCCAGGGGTATCTTTTCTATTACGCAGAGGAACAAAAGGTTTTTGTTTCTCGTCATGCCCACTTTTTGGAAAATCATATTTTTAGAAAAAGAAACTAGTGGGAGCGCAATAGAACTGGAAGAAATTCCATAACCACAAAATATTACTGAAAGAATGGTAGAATCAGAGGTTTCAAAAGAATAGGACATCCCCGCGCCGCTCCGCAGAATTAGTAGGCTGTCTCATCCGCCCGAGAGATACTACGGTTTTCTCGTATATGGGGATAGAGAGGATTGCATCATTAATAAGATGAGCCAACTAACTTCCAGCAAGACATTTAGAGCAGAGACTCAGTAAAATGGATGGATGCAATGTGGACCGAAATGGAGTCCATGTACACCAACAAGGTATGGACTTTGGACATTGCTCCAGAAGAGGTAAAACCCACAGGCTGCAAATGGATCTTCAGAAAGAAGATTGGTGTAGATGGACAGGTTGAAACCTATAAGGCTAGACTTGTTGCAAAAGGTTTTCGTCAAATACCTGGTTTGGACTATGATGAAACCTTTTCTCCAGTGGCTATACTCAAATCCATTCGGATCCTTCTTGCCATTGTTGCCTTCCACGATTATGAGATTTGGCAGATAGATGTAAAGACCGCTTTTCTGAATGGACATTTGGAAGAGTGCGTCTATATGGATCAGCCAGAGGGTTTCATCATAGTGTGAGCAGCGGGAATGTATGCAAGTTGCTTAAGTCCATTTGTGGATTAAAGCAGGCATCGCGGAGTTGGAACATCTGTTTTGATAAGACGGTCAAAGAATTTGACTTTATCAAAAATCCAGATGAACCATGCTTTTATAGTAAGATTGTAGCAAGAACTGTGGTATTCCTCGTCTTATACGTGAATGACATTCTCTTGATAGGAAATGACATTCATATGCTACAATCAGTCAAATGATTCTTGTCACATAGGTTCTCCATGAAAGACCTGGGTGATGACTCTTACATTCTGGGGATCCAGATCTATTGTGATAGATCTAAGAGGATGTTTGGACTTTTGCAGTCCAGGTACATTGAAACCAAACTGAAAAGATTTAGTATGGAAGATTCAAAGTGCGGTTATCTACGGGCTTGTCACGGAATCACCCTCTCCAAAGCGATGGTTCCCAAGACTGATATGATAAGGGCTCGCATAACATCTATACCCTACGCTTCTGCTGTAGGCTTTATAATGTATGCGATGTTGTGTACCAGAACATATGTTGCTTACACACTAAGCGTGGTAAGCCGGTATCAGTCAAACCCAGGGGAGAAGTACTGGATAGAAGTTAATAAGAACATTCTTAAGTACCTGAGAAGGATTAAGGAGATTTTCTTGGTGTACGGCGGATAAGACCTCCAGATCGAGGACTTTGCTGACTCCAGCTTCCAGAGTGATAAGGATGGCTCCAAATCCATATCGAGTATGTCTTTACCCTTAATGGAGGGGCGGTCTGTTGGAAGAGCCCCAAATAGAATACCATTGCCGGCACGATGATGGAAACAGAGTATATCGTTGCTTGTGACGCCGAAAAAGAAGCAGTTTGGATAAGAAAGTTCTTAACTAAACTTCAGGTGGTTCCAATCATTGTTGTTCCAATACCGCTGTATTGCGACAACAACGGTGCTATATCTTTAGCAAAGGAACCCAGTCCCATCAGAGATCCAGACATATCTTGAGGCAGTACCACCTGATCAGAGAGATCGTTGATCGCTGCGAGATCGAGGTGAGGAGAGTAGATACGGAGAACAATACTGCAGATCCACTCACAAAGGCCATCCCTCAGACACAGTTAGAGTGGCTATTCTAGATGAAAGGTCTTTGATATGCTAATACATGGCCCTAGTGCAAGTGGGAGATTGTTAGTGATATATGCCCTAGAAACCATTATTATATTATACTGGTTTGTATATTACTTAATAGAAGCTTGGGATATACACGGATATAGTAACAGTCTTGCTCGAAATGGTAGTATACTACCTGGTTTGTTTCTACCTCAATATGTACATGTGTTTTTGCATATCGCTTATACATATTGGTAGAGCCCTTAGGATCTTTGCTTGACTACCAGCATTATGATGGCAGTCACACTAGTGGGGGCTGGGTAGTCTATAAGCACATCCTTATACAGGTCCCTAGTCGTAGGATTATCGAGACGTCTCATAATAATCCATAGTAGACTAGTGTATACGCTTCTCATCCCAGCAGTGGAGATGATCTGTCCCACAGCCTTTAGTACGTCATACTGGAGATAGTATGCAGGTGCTCATTGGGTTATGAGTACACTTGACAAGACTCGTAGGGAACTGCTAGTAGGTATTATACCTATCGTTGGGTAGCAGTTCCCAGGTGACATGAGTACAGCATTGTCTGTTGACTTGACACTGCTATTTTGCCTCGAGTATGTTCTCACTGTTCTTAGATTACTACCCTACCATGGCTCAAAGGAGTCATGCAAACATTTAGTAGTTGGGTGCAGTCCCAAAGCACTTGAAGGAAGTAGCGGTTAGATAGGATTCGTCTCTCCCGGTATTGGGGGTTGATATTGTGCTGTGTTCGGAAGGCCATTACACAAATTCCTTGGCCAAGGCAAGCGAGATTTACTGGTAGGTACTCCAGTAGTTTCTCACGGTGTTTTAGGCTATTCTCCGGCATGACTTATTGCGCTATTAAGGTTCTGACGGCTTTCGCTCCTCTAGGACCGATATACGATACTCTTAGACGAACAGATCGGACAGTACGGAGATTATCATAGATAGGCCCAGTAGGAGTTCGGATGAGTTTTCTCATCGGCCTTCTTATTGAAAGATACCTGGGTAGTCGTTAGGTGCAGCTAGTACCGTTGACGGCTTGTAGTTTAACCCATTGCCAGCGTACTGTCGAGTCTTTAGAGTCCCACACAGAGGGTTTCCCTGCATCGGGCATGTAGGGTTCCTAGGTACACTAAGGAGGTCTCACAAGGCATCGACCATGCCAAATTCAAATTTTTCCGGTGCCGAGAAACCCTAACTAGATCGTTCACTAGAGATTATGCGAAAAGTTATGCAAGCAAACAACTTTACTAAGAAGTGAACGGAAATACAACCTTTGTAGATCCGGTCCTCCACCTCCATAGCTTCGTGATGAAGTCCCATCGCTGCGATCATCGGATCTCGGACTCTAGCGTCGGCTTCATCGGAGAAATGGGCTGGCTAGGTCGTCGACTTCGATGCCGAAGATGATCTACGTCGAGGCAACCCAAGATCAAGCTCCAACTTCACCAAGTTTTGAAACTTGTGAAGAAAACACCCTATACTACATGGCAAGTGGTAGAAGATGAAGAAATAGGAAGTGGGTTCACTTTGGATTTGGATTTCTCACTCTTTTTCTCAAGTTACCATTGAAGCTAGCAAGCTTCTTTCTTCTTGAAAAAGAAGAAGAAGAAGAAGATTATTTGATAAGAATAAATCAATAATAGCAAAATAAGTGATTCTTATCATATTAGCAACCATGGTTATGTGTAGAGAGTAAACTAAGGTTAGGTGAATGGTTAGGTTAGGCATGAAACAAAAATGGTAGACTTTTTCAATGCTTCATGAAGCTTCAATGTAAAACAAAGCAAGCCACCATTTCTCTTTTTGCCAAAAGAAATAAATAAATAAATGAATAAATAAATTAAAACCCTAACCATTTACTTAACCAAGGTTCAAATCAAACATACACCCAAGTTTGCATGTATCATCAAACATGATACAAACTAGTGCACAAAACTATATCATATATACAATGTGCACATCAAGTGAGAAAATCCATCTTAAGTGAACAAATACTAGTTAATGTAAAGTAATATATCAAATATATAATTATACATTAAATCATTAAATCAACACTTGATTTAACGATCCAGTCATATCGCATATAACCGACTAATATCATGTGTATCAATGTATCGAATCAACAATTGATTCGGTAACCCGGCTATATCACATATAACCGACCGATGATACAAATCATGAGAATAGAATACAGTATCACATACTAGTATTATTCTCGGTCCCGCACATATCTCATATGCGCTCCTATTTCGTTTCGCTTGAGCCAGGAAACCCCTGTGTAGGACTCTAAAGACTCATCAATACGCCGGCAGCAGGTGATGATCATATCAAACACCCACAAGCCGCAAGCGGTCTGCTAAACGTAATGGCCACCCGGGTATTGAGCGATCAGAAGATCGACGAGCAAGCTCTCTCACACTCCTGTGAATCCAACGAGTAACACTACCGTACAGTCCGGTCTCTTCGTCTGATACGTCGCATATCTCGTCTAGGGGTGGTAAACGTCAGACCCCAATAACTCGATAAGTTGTGTCGATATGAGGCTCATAACGGGTCGAGAAACTACTGGTAACACTTACCAGTAAATCTCTAAAGCATCCTTGGCCAAGGACTTCCTGTTATAGCCAATCGAGCACTGCGCAACATCAACTCCCTATACCGGGAGAGACGAAACCCCTCCTATCGCTCATTACCTCCATGTGATTCGGGATTGTACCCAAAAGCCACCTTTTTGCACGCCCTCTTGGACGTGGTATGATGGAAATCAAAGCACAGTGAGAATCACACAAGTCTCTATGACGATCTCGGGTCTACAGACTAACCTGTACCAGTGTCACCAGAGAACTGCCATCTGACGTAAGGTATAATACCATCTAGGAGTTTTCGGCGAGTACGTCCAGTGTACCCAGTCTCTACTGAGCACACGTATATCATCTCTGATGTCAAACACCAATGGATATGGGATCATCCATCGCCCATCTGAATGGGTCGAGAAGGTATACGCTAGTCTACTCTGGTATATCGATGCCCCGTCTCGATACACCCACGACTAGGGACCTTGAAGGATGTACTTATGGACTACTATGTCCCAACTAGTATGATCCGCATCATAGTCCAGGTAGTCAAGTACACATCCTAAGGGCTTTACCAACATGTAACAGAGAGACAATCAGTGTACACGTTAAGGTAAAGAGTAACCAGATAGCATACTATCATATCGAGCAAGAAAGTCATCCCTATATATGTCCAAGCATCCACTACAATATACATCTTATGTATATTAATGGCCTCTAGGGCATACATATAACTAACAGGGCAAAAGATGTAGAGGTCGTATGGTTTTACGACAGGGTTCGATCACGTACGTGTACTTATGCACGGATGATGATTCGGATAGATAATACTAGTGGGCTTTGGTTTAAGACGGATCCTAGTATTATACTGATGGATTATTATCGTCTCTTTTGTATTCGTATTTTTCGGAATACGGATACGGGTATGTATATACGGATGAGGGGCATACTCGTAATTTACTCAAGAATGCTTCTATAAGATGACACCTCATATTTTGTATTAAACATTTTAAGTTAAATGATTAATACATTAAGAGGTGGAGGAAATGAGGTGGAGGTTTGCATAATATGGAGCATGGCTCTTGGTGACATATGGAGGGTTTTCATGCCATGACTCACTACATAATTTATGAACCATGCTTGATTTGGTATTAGATTTTTCTATTGCATAATTGGATGGTTCGTAATTCACAAGAGAGTACACTCTCCTTTCTATGCCAACACTTCACTATCTTTTCCTCAAGCTCAACTTCTTCTACCTCTAGCCTTTCATGTCTTATGTGTTGAGAAACCTAAGGCTATTAGAGACATACCAATCCATTTACAATCTCTACATCACCTAGGTCATCTAGTGTAGCAAACTAGGTGCCCTAGTTACCTCGGATTTGAGGTTGGAGCTCGGACTATAGACTCTCCGGTGTATTGTCTTTGACTCGAGGAGGCCGACGAGGAAATATCGATCCGTTACGATCCTTGGAGCCTATGACAAGGAGGATGACAGCGACAAGAAGACCGAAGGACATGAATTCATGAGGTATAACATTCTATCCTAGTAGTTTACCTCTTCGTAGTTTGCTAGTTAGGGTTTAGTATCGATTCTGGAGTTCGAGTCAGTATTGCGAGCTTTGTAAAAATCGTTTTTTACGTATCCCGCCTCCCCGTGAACCCGCGGTGTGCGCGACATCGACTTAGATATGATATTTCGGTTTTATGATGTCTAAGGATGTTGCAGATTCTAATTATTGTAGTTTTATTTTTCTTTTCTGCGACCGTAAGTGTAATATGTGGTGTATCCCCGATCTCATTGCTATATGTCAACGATATTTGGGATACGCATATTTACTTACGCTGATAACTTCTGGTGTTATGTGTTGCTTGTGATATGTTATATTGGATCGTCATGATTGAATAGCCGAGTGTTTTTACTTGAGATGAGAGTTTTTCTATTTTCATTCATGTAATAAAGTGTATGTAATATTCTTTTATTGGGACACTTCCGGGTTGAGGATGATGTCACCATTGATGTATATTATATACTTTTCCGCATTAGGATAGACCCAAGGTGGGGAGAACAAGTAACCGGGTTCTAGAGTCCAGTGGGAGACAATATCGAGGAGTCGAGACCGAGTCTCCTAACTCTAGAATTGGCAGGGTCAATTGCCGATCTCGTAGGTGTCTAGGGATGTGGGTTTGGCTATTCATCACGACCATAGAATCCGTGTTTTTTCATTGCTGGCTTAATTTAAAACGCAGGCCTCCTAGTATATGCTATATTTCATATGTTTGTTTCTGTGCCTGTGTTCTGTGATGTGATCATATAACTGTGTGAGACGAATGCTATATATATATATGTATGTGATATATATAATAAACGTTACTTATATTTTGCACCTGCGCTAGTCCTGCCCCCGCTCTTCCGTTAGTTAAGCAACCTAACGGTGCATGACGGGGCCCCGTGGCGAATGCGGATGGCATATGCATACGTTCTATTTTCGTTTCTTCTGTGATGTTTAGGAAACATAAATGATGGGACATCATTAATGAGATTAATGAAAAGAAAAGAAACTTAAAGATATTGTAGAATCAAATTTTTCAAAAAGGTAGCTCTAGTTATTGCTTTGCATAGCGGTATTCCTTTATGAATATCCAGCACCTCATTCGATGATGAAAGAGCCTAGATCCCTTCACCGGGAGTGACCTCTTTAGCAAAATCTAGCAAATGCTACAACCCACTTGGTTTATTTTGAAAACTACATGATTTTAAAAGCGGAGCCTAAACCACTCCTTTTCAAATCACTCGATTCTACAACGATATCAAGTTCATTACGATAAAGATTTTCTTCAAAACCATTCGTAACCCTCCGCCATTTTAGGAAGTAGAGTACTTAGTATTCGTGCTACGTTTGTTAACCATAGTTAAGGCGTAGTGTGCGGTAGCTAAGTGATGTCTTCCTATAAAGCATATGATGCGATCGATTAGGACATTCGTATGACTTTGTTGACAATAGTTAAGGGTCATACAGATGGGTTTAAATCAATCACGGATGACGGGTAGAACTTGACTAGTGCTTATGATTTGTTGACCATACTTAAGGTTATAAGTCGCTAGGGGTAAAAATAGATATTGGGAATTTCAAGTGTTGAAATTTGCAATGAAATTGCATACCTTCTATGAGATAGCTGGATTCCGATACCCACTGCGAGTAAGAGTTACTCCTGAGAGAGTTACTCCTGAGAGAATTTTCCACTTTACAATTAGATGATCCAGTAGGTGTCTAAGAAAGGTGTTAACGAGGTTATGCCCCTGCGGAAATGAGGTTATTTAATTAGTTCCACGTGAAAGCATGGGAGACTCCCTCGGAGTACCAATACCTGCCTGGCTGACCAATTGGCGAACTTGTAGGGTGTAATTAATCCCGACTAATCTTACCTTTTAGGGTTTGAAGGAAGATTTGATAAAAACAGTGGGAGCCATCCTGATTAGATAAGATAATAACCAATCTAATCTTGCAAGAGCACACGCTAAGTGTTTTTTCTCTCTCTTTCCAAGTAGTGACCATGACACGTCTTAATCAAGATAATAATAAGGATATATTGACCGAACCCGCTTATTATACTAGGCTGGGGAACGCTGGTTCCGCTCTATCTTATGACTGTCAAAAGCCTGAGCAAGGAATAGGGGAATATCAGGATTCCCACGCAACCTGAACGAAGAAAGAGCATGATGATGCATCTTCTTCGGGCGTGTTCGTTATCGAAAAATGTTTCTCAGTATGCTCTACGTCCTGGGTATTGGATACCGGATCAGGATCCCACATTTGTAATATGTTACATGGGTTAAGAAGAAGTAGAGAGCTGGGAAAGGGTGATAAAACACTTGTAGTAGGGAATGGTGCAATTTGTTGTAGCTAAAGCAATTGGCGAATATCACCTTGTTTTACAAAATGGTAATACATTGATTCTGAACGATTATTATTTCATACAAAAAATGATGTGCAATATAATATCAATTTCTTTATTAGATAAAGAAGGATATAATTTTGTACTAGAGAATAATGTTATGAACATTTTCATAAATCAAGTGTTAATTGAGTTTGCTACGTTGTATAACGGTATATACATTCTAAATCAAACCACAGTTCTAAATATACAGAACACACACAAGAGGAAAAGTTCAAAATGAACGAAGCCTTCTTATGGCATTGTAGACTAGGTCATATCAATGCGATAAGACTAGCTAAGTTTCATAAAGATGGATATTTAAATCGGTTTGAATTTACATCTTATGAAACTTGCGAGTCATGTCTCAAAAGTAAGATGACAAAAACTCCATTTACTGGACACGGAGAAAGAGCTACTGAACTCTTGGGACTAATACATAGTGATGTATGTAGTCCTATGTCTACGCATGCTAGGAATGGTTCCTCGTACTTTATTACATTCACCGATGATCTCTAAAGATACGGACATGTGTTCCTGATGAAACACAAATCTGAATCTTTTGAGAAATTCAAGGAATATAAGTGCGAAGTCGAGAACCAAACGGGTAAAAGTATTAAAATCTTTCGATCTGATCGGGGAGGAGAATACTTGGGCACGGAATTCCGTGACTATTTAAAAGAGAATGGGATTCTCTCCCAGCTTACTCCTGCGTATACACCACAGCACAACGGAGTATCGGGGCGAAGGAATCGCACCCTATTAGATATGATGCGCTCTATGATGAGTATTGCTGAGTTACCTATTTCCTTTTGGGGCTATGCACTTGAGACAACAGCATACCTATTGAATAGGGTTTCGACCAAATCCGTGCCTACCTCTCCATATGAGATATGGAATGGGAAGAGACCATCTCTTAAACGAGTTAAGATATGGGGTTGTCCGGCCTATGTCAAAAGGCAAAATCCGGACAAGTTCGTGGCAAGATCTGTTTTGTGTGTTAGTTATATGTATGCCCTAGAGGCCATTACTGTACATTGGATGTATATTGTAGTGGATGCTGGGACATATATAGGGAGGACTTTCTTGCTCGACATGATAGTATGCTATCTGGTTACTCTTTACCTTAACGTGTACATTGATTCTCTCTCTGTTACATGTTGGTAAAGCCCTTAGGATGTGTACTTGACTACCTGGACTATGATGCGGATCATACTAGTGGGGACAGGGTAGTCCATAAGTACATCTTTCAAGGTCCCTAGTCGTGGGTATATCGAGACGGGGCATCGATATACCAGAGTAGACTAGCGTATACCTTCTCGACCCATACAGATGGGCGATGGATGATCCCATATCCATTGGTATTTGACATCAGAGATGATGTACGGGTGCTCAGTGGAGACTGGGTACACTGGACGGACTCGCCGAGAACTCCCAGATGGTATTATACCTTACGTCAGATGGCAGTTCTCTGGTGACACTGGTACAAAGTAGTCTGTTGACCCGAGATCGTCATAGAGTCTTGTGTGGTTCCCACTGTGCTTTGATTTCCACCTTACCACGTCCAAGAGGGCGTGCAAAACGGTGGCTTTTGGGTACAGTCCCGAATCACATGGAGGCAATGAGCGATAGGAGGGGATTCGTCTCTCCCGGTATAGGGAGTTGATGTTGCACTGTGTTCGATTGGCTATAACCGGAAATCCCTGGCCAGGGTTGCTGAGATTTACTGGTAAGTGTTATCAGTAGTTTCTCGAATTGTTATAGACCTCATATCGACACGACTTATCGAGCTATTGGGGTCTGACGTTTACCACCCCTAGGCGAGATATGCGACATATCAGACGATCAGACCGGACTGTACGGTAAGTGTTACTGGTTGGATTCACAGGAGTATGAGCGGGCTTGCTCGTCGATCTTCTGATCGCTCAATACCCGGGTGGCCGTTACGTTTAGCAGACCGCTTGCGGCTTGTGGGTGTTTGATATGATCATCACCTGCTGCCGGCGTATTGACGAGTCTTTAGAGTTCTACACAGAGGTTTCTTGGCTCAAGCGAAACGAAATAGGAGCGCATATGAGATATGTGCGGGACCGAGAATAATGCATGTATGTGATACCGTATTTCATTCTCGCGATGAATGTATCGAATGGTTGTATGCGATATAACCTAGTTATCGAATCAAGGATTGATTCGATAAGCCGATACATTGGATATTAGTCGGTTATATGCGATATGACCGGATCGTTAAATCAAGTATTGATTTAATGATTTAATGCATAATTATATATTTGATATATTACTTTACATTAACTAGTATTGGTTCACTTTAAATGGTTTTTCTCACTTGTTAGTGCACATTGTATATGTGATATATTTTTTGTGCACAAGTTTGTATCATGTTTGATGATGCATGCTAACTAGGGTTTGTGTAAAGATTGAACCATGGTTATATGAATGGTTAGGGTTTTGTTTTCTTATTCATTTATTTATTTATTTATTCTTTTTGGAAAATAATAAGCATAAAGGGAAAATGGTGGCTTTCTTTGTTTGTATATTGAAGCTTCATGAAGCTTTGAACTAGTCAACCATTTTTGTCTCATGCTTAACCTTAACCATTCCACTTAACCATGATTCATTCTCTACACTTGACCATGGTTAATTATATGATAAGTATTATTTTTCTTTTGAATTATAATTAACTTATCATATTCATCTTCTTCTTCTTCAAGATGAAGAAGCTTGATTCCATCAATGGTGATTTGATGAAATGAGTGAGAAATCCAATTCTAAAGTGAACCCACCTCCTATTTCTTCATCCTCTACCTCTTGCCAAGTATTAAAGGGTGATTTCTTCACAAGTTTCATGACTTGGTGAAGTGGGAGCTTGATCTTGTGATGCCTCGACGTAGATCTTCTTCGGCATCGTAGTCGATGACCTAGCCCGCCCATTTCTCCGATGAAGCCGACGCTAGAGCCCGGGATTTGATTTGGACAGCAAGGAGACTTCATCATGGAGCTATGGAGGTGGAGAACCGGATCTACAATGGTTGTATTTCCGTTCACTTAGTTAATTTGTTAACTAGTTGCTTGTTTCGCCTAAAATTCTAGTTAACGATCCGTATTAGGGTTTCTCGGCACTTGTAAAATTTTAAATTGGCATGGTTGATGACTTGTGAGACCTCATTAGTGTGCCTAGGAACCCTACAGTGGTATCAGAGCCTAGCTAGAGCCTTAGGCGATGCGTAGACGATGTTAGAAACCCGATCGAACCGCGAAACCCTAACTTTTAACCCTCTCTGGACTTTTTCTGAAAAAGTGGTTTTTTCCAAATTAAAAATGCTTAAAAATTCAGCAGGAAATTCTAAGAATTACGGTGCAAAAATTACCTAATGATCTGTCTAAAGCGCGGCGGAACCGCGGCATTAGCCGCCTATTGCGGCGGTTCCGCGCTCATTTAGTCTCTTCAGTCAACCATTTTTGCACAGTAACTTCTTTATTTAAATGCTGAGTTTTATGGGAATTTTTAAAATTTACTCAAGAGTTGAGTTTTCTGGGTTGTATTAGGGACTCGGTATTTCGATCGGATTGTCTAATTTTGTCTGTGTGCTTTTCCGGATAATTTTAGAATATGTTAAAAAGTTCGACCGGATATAAATACCCACTTTTTCCCCTGCCGGGAAATTTCCAAGTGTTGGATCTTTCCATGGTTTAAAGACGTTCTAAGTAGTGCAAGTAACGCGATGGTCCCTCTAGAAGACAACAAACCTTAACTCGATTATGTGACCGTCTTGAACTGCCCTTTGAACCTTAGGGTTTGGGGTAGTACGGCGTGCCACATGTGAGGCGTTGGCTTGAGCCTTCTACGGCTGGACCGTTGGTACTGAGGCATGAACTGGATGTTTTTGAACTTATTTCATGTGTTGAGCTGTTTCGGGAAAACTTGGGTGTTTGGATGTTCGATCGGAAAGTTTATCATTTTCTATTTATCTGGAATGGGATACAATACTTGGAATCCACAGGTAGTTATGAGATAACTGATATGAATGTTATAAACATTGCACTTTAGTCTCACTTGATCGGTTGCCACGGAATTTTGATGTGATCGAAAGTCCGTCGCAATCACGTAGCGTACGCGGATACTCGCCGGGTAAACTTAATAGACAGCCTCGCTCCATAGCCCCGACCAAGTGACTGTAGGAGAACCCCGTCGCCGAAAGCATCCGTTCGGGTGCTCGCGGCAGCGGTGTTCCGCCTTGGTGCACTTCGTCGACGGCGTCGGGGGTGAAGCTGCCTACTAAAGTTTGCGACGAGCATTCGATCAGGATGTCGGGAATCTTGTAGAATTACCCGACTTGATATTGAAAAGTGTTTTCGATAATGAGACTAAAATGCGGGGTTTATAATTGTTAGGCATGCGATGTCTAAGGAATTCATTTGGTCAGGCATGCGATGTCTGAGGAGGTTGCGGATTCCAACTGTTGTAGTTTTACACTTTCTTTTCTGTGACCGTAAGTGTAATATGTGATATCGCCGGTTTCGTTGCTATATGTCAACGACAATTGGGATGCGCATATTTACTTACGTTGATGACATGTGATGTTATGTGTTGCTGGATATGTTATATTGGATCGTCGTGTTTGAATAGCCGGGGGTTTTTATGTGAGATGAGTGTTTTTCATTTTCATTCATGTAAAAACTTGTATGTAATATTCTTTTATTGGGGCACTTCTAGGTTGCGGAAGATGTCACCGTTTGTATATTATTTACTTTTTCCGCACTAGGATAGACCCAAGGAGGGGAGCACAAGTAACCGGGTTCTGGAGTCCAGTGGGAGACCAACTCGAGGAGTCGAGTCCGGGTCTCCTAACTCTTGAATTGGTAGGGCTGCTTGCCTCTCTCGTAGGGGTCTAGGGGTGTGGGTTTGGCTATTCATCACGACCGTGGAATCCGTGTTTTATACTGGCTCGTATTGAAAACACGGACGTCCTAGTATATCCAATATTTCATATGAATCTTCTGCTGCGATATCTGTGATGTGATCATGTGATATGTTCTGTGATGGATACTTTATATAGTATATATGATATATTATACAGGCGTTACTTATGTTTTACACCCGCGCTAGCCCTTCCCCGCTCTGCCGTTAGTTACCTAACCTAACGGTGCACGAGGGGACATCGAGGCGAATGCGGATGGCATAAGTGTACGTCGTATTTATCTGTGATATTTAGGTACTTAAATGATGGGACTTCATTAATGAGATTAATGAAATAAAAGAAACCTAAAGATGTTGTAGAATCGAATTTCAAAATAAAAAGGGTAGCTACAGTTCTTGCTTTGCACAGCGGTATATATGATATATCCTGCACCTTATTCTATAAGGAAAGGGTCGAGATCCCTTCACCGGGAGTGACCCCTTTAGCAATAACTGGCAGATGCTACAACCCTCGGTTTGTCTTTTGATTGCTTCTATAGTTTTTGCTTTGCACAGCGGTATATATGATATATCCTGCACCTTATTCGATGAGGAAAGGGCCGACGATCCCTTCTCCGGGAGTGACCCCTTTAGCAAAACTAGAAAAGCCTAAAAAACACTCCATTTTAAAATCATTTGATTCTACAACGATATCAAGTTCATTACGCAATAGGTTTTCAGAAAAACCTGTCGTAGCCCTCCGTCATTTCAGATAAGTAGTAGTTAGTATTCGTGCTACGTTTGTTGGCCTGCGTCAAGGCGTAGTGTGCGGTAGCTAACTAGTATTTATCTGCTTATGCATATGATGCAGATTGGATTAGGGTAGTCGTGCGACTTTGTTGGCCTGCGTCAAGGGTCGTGCGGGTGGGTTTAATTCAATCAGGAAATGACGGGTTGAACTTGACTAGTGCACTATGGTTTGTTGGCCTGCGTCAAGGTCATAGGACGCTAGGGGCAAAATTATCGGGAATTTCAAGTGTTGAAATTTGCAATGAGATTGCATACCTTCTATGAGATAGTTGGATCCCGACACCCGCTGCGAGTAAGAGTTACTCCTGGGAGAGTTTTACACATTACAATTAGCCGATCAAGTAGGTGTCTAGAAAGGTGTCAACGGGGTTACGCCTCTGGGAAAACGAGGTTTACAGTAATTAGGTTCGTGCGAAAGCACGGGGTACCTCCCTCAAAGTACCGACACTGGCCTGGCTGAAAGATTGGCGAACTTGTAGTGTGTAATTAATCCCGGCTAGTCTTTCCTTTTAGGGTTTGAAGGAAGATTTGATAAAAAGCAGTGGGAGCCATCCTGATTAGATAAAATAATAACCAATCTATTCTTGCAAGAGCGCACGCTGAGTGTTTTCTTCTCTCTCTCTGCAGGTGGCAACCATATCACGCCTTAATCAAGATAATAATACGGATATTGACCGAACCCGCTTGTTATACTGAGCTGGGGAACGTTGGTCCCGCTCCAACTTATAATTGTTATAAGACAGAGCAGGAAATTGGGGATTACCAGAATTCCCGTGCCGCCCAAACGAAGAGAGTGCATGCTGATGCATCATCTTCGGGTGTGTTCATTACAAAGAACTGTTTCTCAGTATCCTCTGCATCCTGGGTATTTGATACCGGATCAAGATCCCAGATATGTAATCTGTTACATAGGGCTACAAAAGGGTAGAAAAACTGAGAACGGGTGATAAGTTTCATGAGGCAGAAAACGGGGCAAGTGTTGCAGCCAAGTCTGTTAGTCACTGTCACCCTGTATTCAAAATACATTGATTCTGAACGAATGTTATTAGATACCGAACCTGATATACAAAATCATATCACTCTCTTTAATAGTAAAGAAATGATAAAATTTTGTACTATTGGATAATGTTTTGAACATTTCCTATATCAAAAGTTGATCGGTTCAGGCACGTTATCTAAAAGCATTGATGTTCTAAATCAAACTACAGTTCTTTAGTATACGGAATACACAAAAGAGGAAGAGTTCAGAAATAAACAAATCCTTCTTGAGGCATTGTAGACTAGGTCATATCAATGCGATCCGACTGGCTGAAGTTACATTTTAGATGCATATTTAAATCAGTTTGAATTTACATCTTATGAAACTTGCCAGTCATGTCACAGAGATAAGATGACCATAGCTCCGTTTACTGGAAACAGAGAAAGAGTTAGTGAACTCTTGGGATGATACATGTTGATGTATGTAGGTCTCCTGTCTACACTTGCCAAGACCGGTTCTTTATACTTCAAGATTCAGACCTATGTTCCTGTTGAAACACAAGTCCGAACCTTTTGAGATATTCACAGAATATAAGTTAGAAGTAGAGAACCAATACGGGTATAAGTATTATGTCCTTTGATGTGATCAAGGAGGAGAATACTTGAGCATGGAAATCCTGGACTATTCTAAAGGAGAATGAGATTCTCTCTCAGGATTACTCCTCCGGATACACCATACAGATGGTATATCGGGGCGGAGCAATCACACCGTATATGATAAGGTGTGCTCTATGATGAGTACTACTGAGTTACCTATTTCCTTTTTGGGAGTTATGCACTTGAGAAGCTGCATACCTATTGAATAGGGTTCAAATCAAATCACTTGCCTACCACTTCATATGTGATATGGAAAGGGAAGAGCCCATATCTTAAGATGGTTAAGATTTGGGGTTGTCCGGCCTATGTCTAAAAACAAAATCCGGACAAGCTCGAGGCAAGGTCTGTTATGTAGAACTGGAAATGTTCCAGCTATACAAACTGCAGCTGATGATTTGAAAGAACCAAAGGATTCAATAGTTACCAACGAACCTCAGCCTCTCCGCCGATCTAGTAGGGTTTCTCACCCACCTGAGAGTTACTTCGGTTTCTCTATGACAGTGGGAGCGAGGATTGCATCATGAGATGATGACCCAACTAGTTTCGAGCTGGCCATCAGGAGTAAGACTCTGTAAGAATGGCTGGATGCTTAGTGATCTGAGATGGAATCCATGTACACCAACAAAGTATGGACTTTGGTTGCTAAATCTGAAGGGTTAAATCCCCATCAGGAGCAAGTATATCTTGAGAAGATTACTTGGTGTAGACTTTCAAAGTTGAGACTTGTTAAAGCATTTCGTCATCGACCAGGCATGGATAATGATGAAACCTTTTCAAGTGGCTATGCTTAAGTCCATCCAGATCTTACTTGCCACGGCTACATACCATGACTACGATATCTGGTGGTTAGGTGTCATGACTGCTTTTCTAAATGATGTTTTGGAAGAGAAGGTCTATAAGTACACAGCCAGAGGGCTTCGTAAACAGTGGGAGCAGCGGAAACGTGTACAAGATGCTTTATAGGATAAAGCAGGCATCGCGGAGTTGGAACGTCTGTATTGATGAAGTAGTCAAAGAGTTTGACATCATCAAAATGGTAGATGAACCTTGTATATACAAAAAGGTAGTAGGGAGTATGGTGATGATCCTCTAGAGTACGTGGATGACATACTCTTGATAGGGAAGGAGTTTCCTATGCTACGCTCGATCAATCTCCACTTATCACAATGATTCTCCATAAAGGATCAAATTGATACCTCCTAAATCCCGGGTTTTAGATCTATGAGATAGATCTAATTGGATGTTAGGATTCTCACTAGTTGTAGTGAGATGGTATCAATTGGTCCTGGGGAGAATCGCTGAAAGTGTTCCAGGGTGATAAAGATGACTGAATGTCAGTCACAGGCATTGTCTTTACCCTCAGAGGAGGGATGGTATGTTGGAAGAGTTCCAAGATAGATACCGTGGCATACTAAACGATAAAGGCTGGATACATCGCTACTTATGATGCTACCAAAGAGGCTGTCTGGGTGTATATTAGTTCATGAGATGAACTTCGTTCCGACCATTGTGAGACAATGGAGTTGTGGCTTATGCCTAGGAACGCCCATCTCATCAGTGATCCAGACATATTCTAAGGCAGTATCACCTGATCATGGAGATAGTTGATCTCCAGGGTGATCGAGGTTAGGAGGGCAGACTCAGAGGATAACACGGCGGATCCACTCACGAAGGCCTATTCCCAGAGAGAGACTTTTATGGGATGGTTGAGTATGAGATACTACAACCACTGCTACAGATGGCCCTAGTGCAAGTGGGAGATTGTTAGTTATATGTATGCCCTAGAGGCCATTACTGTACATTGGATGTATATTGTAGTGGATGCTGGGACATATATAGGGAGGACTTTCTTGCTCGACATGATAGTATGCTATCTGGTTACTCTTTACCTTAACGTGTACATTGATTGTCTCTCTGTTACATGTTGGTAAAGCCCTTAGGATATGTACTTGACTACCTGGACTATGATGCGGATCATACTAGTGGGGACAGGGTAGTCCATAAGTACATCCTTCAAGGTCCCTAGTCGTGGGTATATCGAGACGGGGCATCGATATACCAGAGTAGACTAGCGTATACCTTCTCGACCCATACAGATGGGCGATGGATGATCCCATATCCATTGGTGTTTGACATCAGAGATGAAGTACGGGTGCTCAGTGGAGACTGGGTACACTGGACGGACTCGCCGAGAACTCCCAGATGGTATTATACCTTACGTTAGATGGCAGTTCTCTGGTGACACTGGTACAAAGTAGTCTGTTGACCCGAGATCGTCATAGAGTCTTGTGTGGTTCCCACTGTGCTTTGATTTCCACCTTACCACGTCCAAGAGGGCGTGCAAAACGGTGGCTTTTGGGTACAGTCTCGAATCATATAGAGGCAATGAGCGATAGGAGGGGATTCATCTCTTCCAGTATAGGGAGTTGATGTTGCGCTGTGTTCGATTGGCTATAACCGGAAATCCCTGGCCAGGGTTGCTGAGATTTACTGGTAAGTGTTACCAGTAGTTTCTCGAATTGTTATAGACCTCATATCGACACGACTTATCGAGCTATTGGGTTCTGACGTTTACCACCCCTAGGCGAGATATGCGACATATCAGACGATCAGACCGGACTGTACGGTAAGTGTTACTGGTTGGATTCACAGGAGTATGAGCGGGCTTGCTCGTCGATCTTCTGATCGCTCAATACCCGGGTGGCCGTTACGTTTAGCAGACCGCTTGCGTCTTATGGGTGTTTGATATGATCATCACCTGGTGCCGGCGTATTGACGAGTCTTTAGAGTCCTACACAGAGGTTTCCTGGCTCAAGCGAAACGAAATAGGAGCGCATATGAGATATGTGCGGGACCGAGAATAATGCGTGTATGTGATACCGTATTTCATTCTCGCGATGAATGTATCGAATGGTTGTATGCGATATAACCTAGTTATCGAATCAAGGATTGATTTGATAAGCCGATACATTGGATATTAGTCGGTTATATGCGATATGACCGGATCATTAAATCAAGTGTTGATTTAATGATTTAATGCATAATTATATATTTGATATATTACTTTGCATTAACTAGTATTGGTTCACTTTAAATGGTTTTTCTTACTTGTTAGTGCACATTGTATATGTGATATATTTTTTGTGCACAAGTTTGTATCATGTTTGATGATGCATGCTAACTAGGGTTTGTGTAAAGATTGAACCATGGTTATATGAATGGTTAGGGTTTTGTTTTCTTATTCATTTATTTATTTATTTATTCTTTTTGGAAAATAATAAGCATAAAGAGAAAATGGTGGCTTTCTTTGTTTGTATATTGAAGCTTCATGAAGCTTTGAACTAGTCCACCATTTTTGTCTCATGCTTAACCCTAACCATTCCACTTAACCATGATTCATTCTCTACACTTGACCATGGTTAATTATATGATAAGTATTATTTTTCTTTTGAATTATAATTAACTTATCATATTCATGTTCTTCTTCTTCAAGATGAAGAAGCTTGATTCCATCAATGGTGATTTGATAAAATGAGTGAGAAATCCAATTCTAAAGTGAACCCACCTCCTATTTCTTCATCCTCTACCTCTTGCCAAGTAGTAAAGGGTGTTTTCTTCACAAGTTTCATGACTTGGTGAAGTGGGAGCTTGATCTTGTGATGCCTCGACGTAGATCTTCTTCGGCATCGTAGTCGATGACCTAGCCCGCCCATTTCTCCTATGAAGCCGACGCTAGAGCCCGGGATTTGATTTGGACAGCAAGGAGACTTCATCATGGAGCTATGGAGGTGGAGAATCGGATCTACAAAGGTTGTATTTCCGTTCACTTAGTTAATTTGTTAACTAGTTGCTTGTTTCGCCTAAAATTCTAGTTAACGATCCGTATTAGGGTTTCTCGGCACTTGTAAAATTTGAAATTGAAATGGTTGATGCCTTGTGAGACCTCATTAGTATGCCTAGGAACCATACATTGTGCAAGTTTGTAGGATATCCAAAGGATTCATATGGATATATCTTTTACCACAGTGGGGAACAAAATGTGTTTGTTGCTCAACATGCCACCTTTTTAGAAAAAGGAATTTCTTGTGAAAGAAATTAGTGGCAATGAGGTAGAACTGGAAGAAGTTCTAGCTACACAAACCACAGCTGATGATTTGATAGAACGGAGGATTCAATAGTCCCCTATGAACCTCAGCCACTCTGCAGATCTAGTAGGGTTTCTCGTCCACCTGAGAGATACTACGGTTTTCTCATAGACGGTGGGAGCGAGGATTGCATCATGGAATATGATGACCCAACTAGTTTTGAGTAGGCCATCACAAGTGGGGACTCTGTGAAAAGACTGGATGCAATATGATTTGATATGGAATCCATGTACACCAACAAAGTATGGACTTTAGAAGTTGCTCCTGAAAGGGTAAAACCCATTGGGAGCAAGTGGATCTTTAAGAAGAAACTTGGTGTAGATGGAAAGGTTGAGACCTTCAAAGTTAGACTTGTTGCTAAAGGTTTTCGTCAACGACAGGTGTGGATTATGATAAAATCTTTTCTCCACTAGCTATGCTTAAATCCATCAGGATCCTCCCTGCCATTGCTGCATACCATGACTATGAAATCTGGAAGATGGATGTCAGACTGCTTTCTAAATGGTGATTTAGAAGAGAGCGTGTACATGACACAGCTAGAGAGCTTCGTAGATAGTGGGAGCAGTGGAAAGGTGTGCAAACTACTTAAATCAATCTATGGATTAAAACAGGCATCGCGGAGCTAGAACATCTGTTTTGATGTGGCAGTCAAAGAGTTTGACTTCATCAAAAAACGTAGATGAACCTTGTATACACAAGAAGGTAGTAAAGAGTATGGTTGTCTTCCTCGTAATTTACGTGGATGGCATACTCTTGATAAATGATGATCCTATGCTACACTCGGTCAAGCTCTTCTTATCACAAAAGTTCTCCTTGAAAGATCTAGGTGATGCCTCCTACATCCTGGGGATTAAGATCTATAGAGATGGATTTAAACGGATGTTGGGATTATCCCAATCCAGGTACATTGACACCATACTAAAGTGGTTTAGTATGGAAGATTCTAAGCATGGTAATTTATCCTCTTGCTCAGGAATCACTCTCTCCAAAAAGATATCTCACAAGACTGATTTGGAGAGGGCTCGCATACAAGAGATACCCTATGCTTGTGCAGCTGGGTCAATCATGTACGCAATGTTATGCCCCAGACCGGATGTAGCTTACGCACTTAGTGTGGTAAGTAGGTATCAATCGGATCCTAGAGAGAAGCACTGGACAACTCTGAAGAACATTCTTAAGTACTTGAGAAGAACTAAAGAAATGTTCTTGGTGGATGGTAACGGAGATCTCCAGGTGGAGTCCTTTACCGATTCGAGCTTCCAGAGTGGTAAGGACAACAGTAAGGCGGTCTCGGGTTTTGTCTTTACCCTCAATGGAGGGGCGGTATGTTGGAACAGTTCCAAGCAAGATACCATAGCAGACTCGACGATGGAGGATGAATATATCGCTGACAACGATGCTGCCAAAGAGGCTGTCTGGATGAAAAAGTTCATAGTTGAACATGGTGTGGTTCCATCCATTGAGCATCCAATACCTTTGTATTGTAATAACAATGGAGCTGTGGGTTTGGCCAAGGAACCCCGGTCTCAACAGCGATCCAAATATATTCTTAGGCGGTATTACCTGATCCGGGAGATAGTTGATCGCCGGGAGATCGAAGTCAGGAGAGTTGACACGAAGGATAACACAATAAATCCACTCACAAAGGCCCTCCTGTAAGTGCACGGCGGCGCCCCGGCCGTCAATCCGACGCCGGAATGCGGAAACGGTGAAAAACTTAAATTTTGCGGACTTAGCAAACCGGCACCACCGCGCACTAAACACCCGGATCGAACCATTAACTAGTCCTAGCTAACAATAAGATGGGAAAGAGATATACCGACGATCCAAGTCCTCCGGTCTTCTCGCTATCGTCCCGATCTCCTGCGGAATGTCCCGTCTCCTCCTCGCCGCCGGAAGTGCACCACATCGCCTACTTTGTTTACGGGCTCCCACCTCAATGCCGAGGCAACTCGGGCACGAAGCCGGCTACTCGACGTGCCCAAGGTTTGCTGTAGAATGTGTAGTAGAGGATTGTGTCTCATTTGGGGTTCATGGAGGTGCCTTTTGGTGGAGGGATGATACAAGGATTATGTGGAGGAGCTTGTAGGCTTTTGGAGCATAAAATGAACAAGATTTCCACCCTCAAAAAACTTGGACAGCCCTTCCAAGGGGAAGGCCGGCCATGACATCAAGAGAGGAGAGAATGAGAGTGTCATATGCAAGATAATGAGAGAGCCATCCAATAATACCAAAAGGGAGAGAGAGAGAAGACTATCATGCAAAAGGAAATGATCACCAAATCAAAACCCACACTCAACCACCTACCACCAACCTCATCATCAACAACCATGATGATATACAAAGTCAAGCAATCATGAGTTTATGAAGTCAAATGATGGGACAAGTATCATGACATGATAATATGCAAAGACCCCCTCCACAAATGCTTATTTGCAACAATGCAAATAAGCCCTCCTCCACCAATCTTCGGCCAATAAACGGAACAATGGAAATTGGCCGAAACGGAAAGAAAACTGGCAACTCCAGAAAACTGGTCCCGTAATAAATTACAGGAAAACCCCGATACTGTGCATACACACCCGCATCTGTATTTCGACCGAAATACAAATGCAACGAGACAAAGTCTACACTGTACTATACTAAGCTCCGGCTTATACCAAAGCCGGCTAGTAAAATCTGTTCGATCCTGATCCGTGCAATACCGCACGTATCTGATCGAACCCTGCCATATAACCATATGGCCTATAGTACATACTGTCCGATCCTGATCCGTGCAATACCGTACGTATCTGATCGGACCTTGCCATATCTCCATACGGCCTCTACAACCTTTCGCCCGAAAGCTGAGTAACTGAATGTGGGGGACTCTAAAGACTCGTCAACACCTCGATTGTGGATTTAACCACTAGCACATCAGAGGTATAAGCCAATACGTAACGGGCTACCAGGTACTGACTAAAAGGGACGTCTGTGAGTGAACCCAGCCTGACAACCCTACTGAGCCTGTCAGTGACAATATCCATGCAGTCCAGTCCGTTCGTCTATGAGTATCGCATGGCGGGCCTAGGGGGTTGGTAAAAGTCAGACCCCCAAAAGCGGTACAAGTCGTGTCGGAGTGTAGCCCAGAACACCCTGAGATACTACTGGAATACCTACCAGTAAATCTCCTTGCCTTGGCCAAGGACTTTGTGTAATGGCTCTCCTAGACACAGCACGACCTCACCCCCAATACCGGGAGAGACGAACCCCTGAAGATACGCTCACTGCCTCCATGTGGCTCGGGACTGTACCCAACTAAAACCTGTTTGCACGACTCCTTTGAGCCGTGGTAGGGTAGTAATCAAAGTACAGTGGGAACTCACACGAGACAAATGACGATCCCCAGGTCGATGAACTAACCTGCACACATGTCACCAGGGAACTGCCATCTGACGTCTGGTATATGACCAACTAGCATGTTCCCGGCGAGTCCTGTCCGGTGTACTCATAACCCAATGAGCACCTGTATACATCTTAGGTGATCCAACTGACACCAGTGGCTTGTGAGACCGGCCACCGCCCCTCGTCGGGGTCTCGACTGTATACACTAGTCTACTAATGGAGTATCGATGTCCAGTCTCGAAACTCCCACGACTAGGGACCTTTTAAGGATAAGCTTATAGACCCCCAGCTCCCACTTATATGATCGCCCTCATACTGCTGGTGGTCAAGCAAGAATCCTAGGGGCTCTACCAACGTGTAATAGCGACCTGTAAGGTCACCTAAAACAGTACACGATGATAAAGGTAAACCAGATAGCATACTATCATCTCGAGTAAGACTGTCCTACCGGGATAGGTCCTCCCTCAATCATTACAATCACGTACCTGTGACCTAATAATTGACTCTGAGGGCACTACTTCCAACAATCTCCCACTTGCACTCAAGGCTAATTATTGCGATGTCGCATACTCACAGCCCGTGTGATACCGAACATCCAACTCCTCTACTAGTCAGTCTCACAAAGCTCGTTTGCGGAACTATTGCGTTCGAGGAATAGCCTCAGTGAGTGGATCCGCTTAGTTGTTTCTTTCTATGTCTCTCTATATCTCAAGTTCGCGGAGAAGCCCATCTCCCGAAATGAGCAATACCTGTCTTAGAATGTGTCTGGATGTCTGATGGGACATAGTTCATAAATGAACACCAAATCCAAACTTCTTAGACTGTATCGTCAACTGAACTTAATCAGTATCCTGCGCGCCATGCCTCCCTCAGTATTGCCTTGGACCACCTGTCCAAAATACTGCCCCTCATCAGTGTTAGTTGTATGTATGCCCTAGAGGCCAGTATTGTACAGATTATGTATATTATATTGGATGCTTGGACATATATAGAGATGACTTTCTTGCTCGACATGATAGTATGCTATCTGGTTGCTATTTATCTTAACATGTACACTAGTCTCTTTATACTGTCTTATAGTTACATGTTGGTAAAGCCCTTAGGATTTGTACTTGACTACCTGGACTATGATGCAGATCGTACTAGTGGGGACATGGTAGTCCATAAGTACATCCTTCAAGGTCCCTAGTCGTGGGTGTATCGAGACGGGGCATCGATATACCAGAGTAGACTAGCGTATATGCTTCTCGACCCATGTGATGGGCGATGGATGATCCCATATCCATTGGTGTTTGACATCAGAGATGGTATACGGGTGCTCAGTGTAGACTGGGTACACTGGACGGACTCGCCGAGAACTCCCAGATGGTATTATACCTCACGTCAGATGGCAGTTCTCAGGTGACACTTGTACAGGTTAGTCTGTAGACCCGAGATCGTCATAGAGTCTTGTGTGATTCCCACTGTGCTTTGATCTCCACCTTACCACTTCCATGAGGGCGTGCAAAACGGTGGTCTTTGGGTACAGTCCCGAGTCACATGGAGGCAATGAGCGATAGGAGGGGTTTCGTCTCTCCCGGTATTGGGAGTTGATGTTGCGCTGTGCTCGATTGGCCGTAGCAGGGAAGTCCCTGGCCAGGGCTGATCAGAGATTTACTGGTAAGTGTTACCAGTAGTTTCTCGACCCGTTACGAGCCTCACATCGGCACGACTTATCGGGTTATTGGGGTCTGACGTATACCAACCCTAGACTTAATATGCGACGTATCTGACGAAGAGACTTGACTGTATGGTAAGTGTTACTGGTCGGATTCGCAGGAGTGTGAGCGGGCTAGCTCGTCGATCTTCTGATCGCTCAATACCCGGGTGGCCGTTATGTTTAGCAGACCGCTTGCGGCTTGTGGGTGCTTGATATGATCATCATCTGCTACCGGCGTATTGACGAGTCTTTAGAGTCCTACACAGAGGTTTCCTGGCTCAAGCGAAACGAAATAGGAGCGCATATGAGATATGTGCAGGACCGAGAATAATGCGTGTATGTGATACCGCATTTCATTCTCGCGATATATGTTTCGAATGGTTATATTCGATATGACCTAGTTATCGAATCATTGATTCGATAAATCGATACATTGGATTCTAGTCGGTTATGTGCGACATGACCGGATCATTGAATCAAATGTTGATTTAATGATTTAATGCATAATTATATATTTGATATATTGCATTGCATTAACTAGTATTGGTTCACTTTAAACGGATTTTTCTCACTTGATTTGCACATTGTATATGTGATATACTATTGTGCACTTTTATGTATCATGTTTGATGATACTTGACCATATTGTTAAGTGTATGGAATTAAACCATAGTTAACTTGAGATTAGGGTTTTATTTATGCCTTTATTCATTTAATTGTTTATTCATTTATTTGGATAAAGATTTAGAGGAGAATGGTGGCATTTCTTGTTTTATGTTGAAGCTTCAAGAAGCTTTGACTTTGCTAACCATCCTTATCTTCATGCTTAACCCTAACCCTCTAAAGTGACCATGGTTTATTCTCTACACTTAACCCTAGTTTAGTTATGATAAGTATTTGATTTTCTATTTTCTTTTTATCATAACTTATCATAACTAGCTCATCTTCTTCTTCTTCTTCAAGCTTGCTACAAAAATAGCAACTTGAGTTAAAGTGAGATAAATCCAATTCTAAAGTGAACCCACCTCCTATTTCTTCACCCTCTACCTCTTGCCAAGTTGTTTTGGGTGTTTACTTCACAAGTTTAACAAGTTTGTGAAGTCGGAGCTTGAGTTTGTGCAACCTCGACGTAGATCGTCTTTGACACAAAGCCGACGACCTATTCCGCACGTTTCTCCGATGAAGCCGTCACGAGAGTCCAAGCTTCAAGATGGACAGCGAGAAGACTTCGTTGCGGAGCCGTGGAGGTGGATATCCGGATCTACAAAGGTTGTAATTTCCGTATCCTAGTAGTTAAGTGTTAACTAGCTTTTAGTTTCGCCTAAACTTCTAGCAACGATCCGTAGTCTAGGGTTTCTCGGCACCAAAAATTTTGAAATTGCATGTTCGATGCCTTGTGTGACCTCATTAGGGTGCCTAGGAACCCTACAGTGGTATCAGAGACTAGCTAGAGCCTTAGGCGAAGTCTAGACGGAGTTTGAAGTCCGAACGAACACGAAACCCAAATACTTTAGAGCTCTCTGGACATTTTCATAAATCTGGGATTTTTTCATATTAAAAATGCCTAAAAAATTCACCAAGTAAATACAAGAATTACGATATAAAAATTTTCCCATGAACAGTTACTTGAGCCGCGGAAACGCGGCAGAAACATGGCTTCTGCCGCTGTTCCGCGGCCATATAGTGACGTCATCCAATTTTCTCTGCACAGTAATACCTGATAAATTCTGGTGAGTTTTCTCGGTATTTTTAAATTGATTTAAAGGTTGAGTGCTCTGGGGTTATATTGGGAATCGATGAATTCGATCGGAATATCAAACTTTGTTTAAGTGTTTTTCCAGATAACTGTAGAATATGTTAAAGAGTTCGACCGGATATAAATACCCAGGTTTTCCCCTGCCGGAATAATTCCAAGTGTTGGATTTTTCTGTGGTTAAAAGACGTTCCGAGTAGTGCAAGTAACGCGATGGTCCCTCTAGAAGACACAAACCTTAACTCGATTATGTGACCGTCTTGAACTGCCCTTTGAACCTTCGGGTTTGGGGCAGTACGGCGTGCCACATGTGAGGCGTTGGCTTGACCCTTCTACGGCCGGACCGTTGGTACTGAGGCATGAAGTGAATGTCTTTGAACCTATTTCATGTGTTGATCGGTGTCGGGAAAACTTGGGTGTTCGAATGTTCGATCGGAAAGTTTAATATATTCTATTTATCCGGAATTGGATACAATAATTGGAATTCACAAACAGTTATGAGATAACTGGATGAATGTTATAGATCTAGCAGTTTAGTTTCACAAGATATCGAAAAGAGTTTTCGATGATGGGACTAAAATGCGGGGTTTATAACTGTTAGGCATGTGATGTCTAAAGAGGTTGCGGATTCCAATTGTTGTAGTTTTACACTTTCTTTTCTGTGACCGTAAGTGTAGTATGTTCATATCGCCGGTTTCGTTGCTATACGTCAACGACAATTGGGGTATGCATACTTACTTACGTTGATGACATGTGATGTTATGTGTTGCTGGATATGTTATATTGGATCGTCGTGTTTGAATAGCCGGGGTTTTTTATGTGAGATGAGTGTTTTTCATGTTCATTCATGTAAAAACTTGTATGTAATATTCTTTCATTTGGGGCGCTTCCAGGTAGCGGAAGTTGTCACCCGTTGTATATTATTTACTTTTCCGCATTAGGATAGACCCAAGGAGGGGAGCACAAGTAACCTGGTTCTGGGGTCCAGTGGGAGACCAACTCGAGGAGTCGAGTCCGGGTCTCCTAACCCTAGAATTGGCAGGGTTGCTTGCCGCTCTCGTAGGGGTCTAGGGGTGTGGGATTGGCTATTCATCACGACCGTGGAATCCGTGTTTTATACTGGCTCGTATTGAAAACACGGACGTCCTAGTATATCCAATATTTCATATGTTTATTCTGCTGCGATATCTGTGATGTGATTCTGTGATGGATATAGTATATAGTATATATGATATATTATATAGACGTTACTTATGTTTTACACCCGCGCTAGCCCTGCCCTGCTCTGTCGTTAGTTACCTAACCTAACGGTGCACGAGGGGACATCGAGGCGAATGCGGATGGCATAAGTGTACGTCATATCTATCTGTGATGTTTAGGTATTAAATGATGGGACTTCATTAATGTGATTAATGAAAGATAAGAAACCTAAGATGTTGTGGAATCGAATTTTAAAATAAAAAGGGTAGCTACAGTTCTTGCTTTGCATAGCGGTATATATGATATACCCCGCACCTCATTCGACGAGGAAAGGACCGAGATCCCTTCACCGGGAGTGACTCCTTTAGCAATAACTGGCAGATGCTACACACTCGGTTTAGTTTTGATTGCTTTTAAGAGTTTTTGCTTTGCACAGTGATATATATGATATATCCCGCACCTCATTTGACGAGGAAAGGACCGAGATCCCTTCGCCGGGAGTGACTCCTTTAGCAAAACTAGAAAAGCCTCAAAATCACTCCATTTCAAAACTTCATTTGATTCTACAACGATATCAAGTTCATTACGCTCATGGTTTTATGAAAACCTGCGTAGCCCTCCGTCATTTCAGATAAAGACTATTTAGTATTCGTGCTGCGTTTGTTGACCTCTGTCAAGGCGTAGTGTGCGGTAGCTAACTAGTAATTATCTGCAAAGCATGTGATGTGATTGGATTAGGGTAGTCGTGCGACCTTGTTGACCTCTGTCAAGGGTCGTGCGGGTGGGTTTGATTCAATCAAGAAATGACGGGTTGAACTTGACTAGTGCACTATGATTTGTTGACCTCTGTCAAGGTCATGGTACACTAGGGGCAAAATATTATCGGGAATTTCAAGTGTTGAAATTTGCAATGAGATTGCATACCTTCTATGAGATAGTTGGATCCCGATACCCGCTGCGAGTAAGAGTTACTCCTGGGAGAGTTTTATACATTACAATTAGCCGATCAAGTAGGTGTCTAGAAAGGTGTTAACGAGGTTACGCCTCTGGGAAAACGAGGTTTTCATTAATTAGGTTCGTGCGAAAGCACGGGGGACCTCCCTCAAAGTACCGACACTGGCCTGGCTGAAAGATTGGCAAACTTGTAGTGTGTAATTAATCCCGGCTAGTCTTTCCTTTTAGGGTTTGGAGGAAGATTTGATAAAAAGCAGTGGGAGCCATCCTGATTAGATAAGATAATAACCAATCTGATCTTGCACGAGCATACGCTAAAGTGTTTTCTTCTCTCTCTCTCCAGGTAGCGACCATTTCATGCCCTAATAAAGATAATAATATGGATGTATTGACCGAACCCGCATGTTATACTGTGCTGGGGAACGTTGGTTCCGTTCTTTCTTATAAGAGTTATAGGAATGAACAGGAAATAGGGGAATACCAGGATTCCCATGCCACCCGAATGAAGAAAGTACATGTTGATGCATTTTCTTCGGGTGTGTTCGTTACTGAGAACTGTTTCTCTATTTGCTCTACGTCCTGGATATTGGATACCGGGTCGGGATCCCATATATGTAATCAGTTACATGGGCTAAGGAAAGGTAGAGAACTTGGAGAAGGTGATAAAGACATTAGAGTTGGAAATGGTGCAATTGTTGCAGCTAAGACTGTCGGGGAATATCACCTTGTATTACCAACTGGTAATACATTGGTTCTGAACGAATGCTATTACATGCCGAACCTGATATGCAACATTATATCAGTTTCTTTATTAAGTAAAGAGGGATATAATTTTGTATTACAGGACAATGTTATGAACATTTTCCATAACCAAAAGTTGGTTGGATCAGGCACGTTGTGCAATGGCATTTATGTTCTAAACCAATCAACAGTCCTCAGCATAACAAACACACACAAGAGGAAGAGTTCTGAACTCAACGAATCCTTCTTGTGGCATTGTAGACTGGGTCACATCAATGCGACACGACTGGCTAAGTTGCATAAGGATGGATATTTAAATCCGTTTGAATTTTCATCCTATGACACTTGCCAGTCATGTCTCAAAGGCAAGATGACCAAGACTCCGTTTACGGGACACGGAGAAAGAGCTACCGAACTCTTAGGACTAATACATAGTGATGTATGCGGTCCCATGTCTACACATGCCAAGGATGGTTCTTCGTACTTCATTACATTCACTGACGATCTCTCAAGATACGGACATGTGTACTTGATAAGACACAAGTCTGAAGCTTTTGAGAAATTCAGAGAATATAAACAAGAAGTCGAGAAACAAACCGGAAAAAGTATTAAAATCCTTCGATCTGATCGAGGAGGTGAATACTTGAGCAATGAATTCCTGGACTTCCTAAAAGAGAATGGGATTCTCTCTCAGCTTACTCCTCCTTATACACCACAGCACAACGGTGTATCGGAGCGGAGGAATCGCACCCTATTAGATATGGTGCGCTCTATGATGAGTACAGCTGAGTTACCTATTTCCTTCTGGGGGTATGCGCTTGAGTCAGCGGCGTACCTATTGAATCAAGTTCCAACTAAATCTGTACCTACCACACCATATGAGATATGGAGTGGGAAGAGACCATGTCTTAAACGAGTTAAGATATGGGGTTGTCTGGCCTATGTCAAAAGGCAAAATCTAGATAAACTCGAGGCACGGTCAGTTCTATGTAAGTTTGTGGGATATCCTAAACATTCAAATGGATATCTCTTCTACCACAGTGAACAACAAAAAGTGTTTATTGCTCAACATGCCACCTTTTTAGAAAAGGAATTTCTTGCAAAAGAGATTAGTGGCTCTGAGGTAGAACTGGAAGAAGTTCCAGAAACACAAACTATAACTGAAGATTTAGTGGAACCAGAAGATTCGGTAGTACCCGACAAACCTCAGCCTCTCCGCCGATCTGGTAGGGTTTCTCGTCCACCTGAGAGATACTACGGTTTTCTCATTGATGGTGGAAGCGAGGATTGCATCATGGAGGATGATGACCCAACTAGCTTCGAGCAGGCCATCACGAGTGGGGACTCAGTGAAATGGCTGGATGCTATGCGGTCCGAGATGGATTCCATGTACACCAACAAAGTATGGACTTTGGAAGTTGCTCCTGAAGGGGTAAAACCCATTGGGAGCAAGTGGATCTTCAAGAAGAAACTTGGTGTAGATGGGAAAGTGGAGACTTTCAAAGCTAGACTTGTAGCAAAGGGTTTTCGTCAAAGACCAGGTGTGGACTATGACGAGACCTTTTCTCCAGTGGCTATGCTTAAATCCATCCGAATCATGCTTGCCATTGCTGCCTTTCATGACTACGAAATCTGGCAAATGGATGTTAAGACCGCCTTTCTAAATGGTGATTTAGAAGAGTGCGTGTACAAAACTCAGCCAGAGGGCTTCGTAGACAGTGGGAGCAGCGGGAAGGTGTGCAAGCTGCTTAAATCCATTTATGGATTAAAGCAAGCATCGCGGAGTTGGAACATCTGCTTTGACGTCGTTATCAAAGAGTTTGATTTCGTCAAAAATCCAGATGAACCTTGTATCTACAAGAAGGTGGCAGAGAGTAAGGTTGTCTTCCTCGTATTATACGTGGACGACATACTCTTGATAGGAAATGATATTCCTATGCTGCAATCGGTCAAGCTCTTCTTATCACAAAGATTCTCAATGAAAGATCTTGGTGATGCCTCCTGCATATTGGGAATCAGGATCTATAGAGATAGATCCAAACGGATTTTGGGATTGTCCCAATCCAGGTACATTGACACCATACTAAAGAGGTTTAGTATGGAAGAGTCCAAGTGTGGGAACATGCCCACGATCTCTGGAGTCACTCTCTCCAAAGAGATGTCTCCCAAGACTGATTTGGAGAGAGCTCGCATGCAAGGGATACCCTATGCTTCGGCAGTAGGCTCTATCATGTATGCGATGCTATGTACCAGACCCGATGTAGCATACTCACTAAGTGTAGTGAGCAGGTATCAAGCTGATCCTGGAGAGAGTCACTGGACAGCTGTGAAGAGCATTCTCAAGTACTTGCGAAGGACTAGAGATATGTTCTTGGTGTATGGTAACGGAGAACTCCAAGTGGAGTCCTTTACCGATTCGAGCTTCCAGAGTGATAAGGACGACTCTAAGTCGCAGTCGGGCTTTGTCTTTACCCTTTACGGAGGGGCGGTTAGCTGGAAGAGTTCCAAGCAGGAAACCGTGGCAGACTCGACGATGGAGGCTGAATACATCGCTGCCAACGATGCTGCTAAAGAAGCTGTCTGGATCAAGAAGTTCATTTCTGAACTTGGAGTGGTTCCATCCATTGAGCATCCAATACCTTTGTATTGCGATAACAATGGAGCGGTGGCTTTGGCCAAGGAACCCAGGTCCCATCAGCGATCCAGGCATATTCTGAGGCGGTATCACCTGATCCGGGAGATAGTTGATCGCCGGGAGATCGAGGTCAGGAGAGTTGACACGAAGAACAATACGGCGGATCCACTCACGAAGGCCATTCCCCAGATACAGTTTGAGAGACTCTTCGGGATGCTCGGTATGAGATACTACAGCAGCTGGCCCTAGTGCAAGTGGGAGATTGTTAGTTGTATGTATGCCCTAGAGGCCAGTATTGTACAGATTATGTATATTATATTGGATGCTTGGACATATATAGAGATGACTTTCTTGCTCGACATGATAGTATGCTATCTGGTTGCTATTTATCTTAACATGTACACTAGTCTCTTTATACTGTCTTATAGTTACATGTTGGTAAAGCCCTTAGGATTTGTACTTGACTACCTGGACTATGATGCAGATCCTACTAGTGGGGACATGGTAGTCCATAAGTACATCCTTCAAGGTCCCTAGTCGTGGGTGTATCGAGACGGGGCATCGATATACCAGAGTAGACTAGCGTATATGCTTCTCGACCCATGTGATGGGCGATGGATGATCCCATATCCATTGGTGTTTGACATCAGAGATGGTATACGGGTGCTCAGTGTAGACTGGGTACACTGGACGGACTCGCCGAGAACTCCCAGATGGTATTATACCTCACGTCAGATGGCAGTTCTCAGGTGACACTTGTACAGGTTAGTCTGTAGACCCGAGATCGTCATAGAGTCTTGTGTGATTCCCACTGTGCTTTGATCTCCACCTTACCACTTCCATGAGGGCGTGCAAAACGGTGGTCTTTGGGTACAGTCCCGAGTCACATGGAGGCAATGAGCGATAGGAGGGGTTTCATCTCTCCCGGTATTGGGAGTTGATGTTGCGCTGTGCTCGATTGGCCGTAGCAGGGAAGTCCCTGGCCAGGGCTGATCAGAGATTTACTGGTAAGTGTTACCAGTAGTTTCTCGACCCGTTACGAGCCTCACATCGGCACGACTTATCGGGTTATTGGGGTCTGACGTATACCAACCCTAGACTTAATATGCGACGTATCTGACGAAGAGACTTGACTGTATGGTAAGTGTTACTGGTCGGATTCGCAGGAGTGTGAGCGGGCTAGCTCGTCGATCTTCTGATCGCTCAATACCCGGGTGGCCGTTACGTTTAGCAGACCGCTTGCGGCTTGTGGGTGCTTGATATGATCATCATCTGCTACCGGCGTATTGACGAGTCTTTAGAGTCCTACACAGAGGTTTCCTGGCTCAAGCGAAACGAAATAGGAGCGCATATCAGATATGTGCAGGACCGAGAATAATGCGTGTATGTGATACCGCATTTCATTCTCGCGATATATGTTTCGAATGGTTATATTCGATATGACCTAGTTATCGAATCATTGATTCGATAAATCGATACATTGGATTCTAGTCGGTTATGTGCGACATGACCGGATCATTGAATCAAATGTTGATTTAATGATTTAATGCATAATTATATATTTGATATATTGCATTGCATTAACTAGTATTGGTTCACTTTAAACGGATTTTTCTCACTTGATTTGCACATTGTATATGTGATATACTATTGTGCACTTTTATGTATCATGTTTGATGATACTTGACCATATTGTTAAGTGTATGGAATTAAACCATAGTTAACTTGAGATTAGGGTTTTATTTATGCCTTTATTCATTTAATTGTTTATTCATTTATTTGGATAAAGATTTAGAGGAGAATGGTGGCATTTCTTGTTTTATGTTGAAGCTTCAAGAAGCTTTGACTTTGCTAACCATCCTTATCTTCATGCTTAACCCTAACCCTCTAAAGTGACCATGGTTTATTCTCTACACTTAACCCTAGTTTAGTTATGATAAGTATTTGATTTTCTATTTTCTTTTTATCATAACTTATCATAACTAGCTCATCTTCTTCTTCTTCTTCAAGCTTGCTACAAAAATAGCAACTTGAGTTAAAGTGAGATAAATCCAATTCTAAAGTGAACCCACCTCCTATTTCTTCACCCTCTACCTCTTGCCAAGTTGTTTTGGGTGTTTACTTCACAATTTTCACAAGTTTGTGAAGTCGGAGCTTGAGTTTGTGCAACCTCGACGTAGATCGTCTTTGACACAAAGCCGACGACCTATTCCGCACGTTTCTCCGATGAAGCCGTCACGAGAGTCCAAGCTTCAAGATGGACAGCGAGAAGACTTCGTTGCGGAGCCGTGGAGGTGGATATCCGGATCTACAAAGGTTGTAATTTCCGTATCCTAGTAGTTAAGTGTTAACTAGCTTTTAGTTTCGCCTAAACTTCTAGCAACGATCCGTAGTCTAGGGTTTCTCGGCACCAAAAATTTTGAAATGGCATGTTCGATGCCTTGTGTGACCTCATTAGGGTGCCTAGGAACCCTACAATCAGAAGGAAAATTATAACTCTGACAACCTCCTTGTCGTCCATGTCATCTTGGAAGCCTGGAATGATAACTGTCTCCTGAATGAGGCTGTCGTTATCATATCCCTAGAACATCCACTTATGTTCTAAAACTGCTTCCGACTGTTTCTCCAGGATTGGATTAATGTCAACTTATTGCATCTAGTGCAAGAACAACATCTAGTGTGGTACTTGACATCTCACGATTGACTCAATTGCCTGAGCAAGTGATCTGCCAATCATGCCCGTCCCTCTCCCATTTAGTCTGTAAGACACCTTTGGAGAGGGTGACTCCATTACCTGCAGGTACACTACCGTGCTAGGAGTCGTCCATCCTAAATACTCTTAGAATGCTGTCAAGTACCCTGATTGGGAAACCACCCAAATCTAGATCTAAGACCATAGATCTAGTAACCAGTATGTCTGATATAAAATCCATTTCCTTTGTGGAGAAACCACTGTGTGACGACCAAAGTATAACCGATCGTAGTATAGGAATTTCCTTTCCTACTTTGTGCATGTCATCCAAATACCAGGACATCACACCCTACTACCTTCTCAACAGATCCATCCCCTATTCTGATGAAGTCAAACCCATGACTGTCACGTCAGAAACAGATGATCTATCTCCGCTATATCTGCTTTAGTCTATAAATAGACATAAGCTACCTGTCCACCAATGCTTCCGCTGCTCCCACTGACTACGACAACCCTCTGGCAGAGTCATATAGACGTGCATTTCTAAAACTAGTTTAGAACGACGCTATACTCATCCTCCCGCCGGGTCTCGCAGCCTGGAACAACAGCAATGGTAATTGTGGGTAAACAAGAACTTCCCTGTCACCGTCCTTGAGGCTACCTTAGTACCTCTCGGGTGCCTGAAGTTACCCACCTTATCTGCGGAGTGGCCAATGGAATGTCAATCCAGATTGAATCTTTAGGTTCCTTATCAAATCTTCAGTAATCGTTTGTGGTTCTGGAATCACTTCCAGTTCTACCATACTCCCACTACTGTTTTTCTGAAAAAATCCATTTTTATTAAAACTGTGGCGAGTCTAGAACAACATTGCTATTGTTCATCCAGATGGTAGAAAATCAACCCGCATCATAGCCTGGGTCAACCCACAAACAGCCATTACAGAAACGTGCCTTGAGTTGTCCAGTGTCTGGTTTTAAGCATAAGCCGGACAACTCCCCGTACCTTAACACCGTTAAGATACGAACTGTTCTATATCCCATATAGGACCAGAGGCACTGATTTAATTGAACCAGATTCAAATCATGCAACTGTCTCCAGTGCATGTCAACTAAATGGAAGGAGGCCGATCAGCGTTACTCAACTTAGGAATGCTTCGAATTATGAGTAACCTGAAAGGGAAGCAAGTTCTCTTAGTCATTACTAGCAACTGAATATCATTGACAAGTATCTACATCTTCGATCTTTTGAAGAATCCCGATACTTGCTATACCTGGTTCTCTACTCTATTCAAATACCTATAACTTCTCAAAATTCGGACCCTGTGTTTCCACGAAACACCTGTCTAAAAACTAGAGAAGTCATAAGTAAACCGAATATAGTACGAGGACCAACCCCTCTGTCCTGATGGACCCTGGACAACATACAATACTCTGTACAAGTCCCTTGAGTCTGATAACTCATTCACTGTGTGTCGTAGGTTGAAAACTGTACTTATGGTTAAGAAGAATTACACCGCTGTTTAATGCTCCTTACCTAACCATCCACTGATATAGGTAAATGTCGTAGACATAATTTCAGAAAGGTATATCTCACTCTATTCAAATAGACGTACAGATATATCAATTTGAAATTGGTGCATAACTGCGGATATTCAAAACCAAATATTTGCCAACCGGCAAACAGCCCAGGTGATTTCCTCAAATATCACCGATTACAACGAATCCCGATATAATGAGGATGATCACCCAATTCCCAATAACTTACTCCCACTCATCATCTGTAAAACTATACAGATGTGAGAATCATACCTGGTAAATACATACCCTGGAGTAAGTATCTAATCGGGAAATCAGTTTTCCTTTAACATTACACAGTGAAACTGAAACATTGAAATGTTCCGATGGGGTATTCTGGTATTCCTAGTAATGCCTCTTCCAGATTCACGATTGTAACCGTATAATTCTTTGCCACCTCTCCAAATCCCTTCATATGTCTTTAGTCTTTACCTTCTGCACACCCTTTTAGGCCAAATGGTTTTCTTCCTTCCCTACCGTTCGGCACCAGCCTATGGTTTGGAAGAAGACTATCCAATAAGCATAATGGGTGTACTGTCCCAATCCTAGGAACACTCGCAATGAGAGAGGGTGAAGATAAAAGACAACCGAATAAACCTTATTCCTATTTCTCCTGAACCAGAATCCATCCCCGAACTGGAACCAGTTCCATTCGAGTTCGTATATAACCATACGATGGAGTATCCAAATAAACTGTGGATCTTCGTAGTGATACGGAGTGTCCTGGAGAAATACAAAGGTGATGTGGGAGTGGTAACGAAATATTTGGTTTGGTCGTGAATATCTGTTGCAATTTACTTTGCCCTCTTACTAATCCCTTGCTTTGTCTGAACTTAATACCTTCTGCACACCATCGTTATGCTAATTGGTTTTCTTCATTCCCTACCGGTAGGCACCAGCCTAAGGTTTGGAAGAAGACAATCCAATTTGCGTAATAGGTGTACTACCCCTAAACCAAGGAGTACTCGTAACCTGAGAGAGGGTAAAAGGAAAAGACAACTGAATAATCCTATCCGTTTTCTCCAGAACCGGAAACCATCCTCGAATAAATTCTTTCGAGTTCGTATCTAACTATACGATGGTTTTGTCCAATGGAAGTGGACGTTCGTAGTAAAACGGGGTGTCCTGGAGAAAAGGGTAAAAGTAGGAGTGGCAATGAGGTTTGCAACTCTGACAATCCAAAAGCCGGTGTTTAAGAAGGTTCGGTCAACTTGGTCACTGAGTCATAGTCTAGGGTCGGGTCAATGGTCGCTGCCAAAGAGAGAGAGAAAAGAAACACTCAGCGTGCACTCTAACCTAGATCAGAATGGTTACCAATTTATCTAATCTGGAATCCTCCCACTGTACCTCAAATTCTCCTGCAAACCTGAAAGAAGAATTAGTCGGGGTCACCCGAGGAGTATACCAACTCATCAGTGGGAATCGGGATCCAACTCTCATCGCATGACAACGTGACGGAATCCGCTCACGGTATCACACTCCAGAAGGTATGCGCATATCTGGCAAGTTTCAGTTCTTTTGAAACTCCCGATGTGATTTCTGCCCCATGCTCTTATGACCTTGACTTTGGCCAACAAATCATAAGTCACATGTCAAGTTCCACCCGTCATTCTCCAGGTTGTTTTGAATCCACCCGTACATACCCTTGACTTTGGCCAACAAGGCAGTACGACTGTTCCAAACCAACGCATCTATCTATGCTGCATATGAATAACCAACAGTTACGAAACACTGTGCCTTGACTTTGGCCAACAAACACAGCTTGAATACTATTGACTACCCATATGAAACGACGGAGGGCTACGAATGGTTTCTGGCGAAAACCTTTAACGTAATGAACTTGATATCGTTGAAGGAACGGATAGCTTTTTGAAAATATAGTGACGAAAACCGTTGCTAAAGAGGTCACTCCCGGTGAAGGGATCTCGGCTCTTTCCCCGTAGAATGGGGTGCAGGATATTCCAAATGAATACCACGGTGCAAAGCAAAAGTAATCGGCTATAGTGAAGTTAATGCCCTGACGCAAACTTCTGTCCAAGGGGTCACTCCCGGTGAAGGGATCTCGGCCCTTGCCTCGTCGACTGAGGAGCAGGATATTCTAAATGAATACCACGATGCAAAACAAAAGTAAACGTCCTTGCAATAACAGCTTTTCTTGAAAAGTGTTCCAACAACATCAGATTAGGTTTGTTTTTAAACTTGCATTGATCCGAATCAATGCAGTCCCATCAATTGATCACACCAAAAAGAACGAAAATATACTGATGTACGTATATGCCATCCGCATTCGCCACTGGGTCCCGTCATTACCCGTTAGGTTAGCTAACTAACGACAGAGCGGGGACTGGACTAGCGCGGATGAAAAACATATACAACATCTACTAATATATATACCAATATATTATATTCGCTCAAGGCGTGAATAGAATGCAACATCACAGAGAATGAACAGCATCACAGAAACAATACAGATATCTGGGATCCCCGGGTTTCACAGAGCCACTGCTGAAACCCGACGTTCCCCTGGTCGTGTGGACAGCCTGTGCAATGTAATCCTAGACCCCTACGGGCGCGGCAAGTTACCCGCCAAAACCTGAAGCGAGGCAGCCCCCTTCAGCACCGTGAATGGACCACCCAGTACTTCACGGAATCCGGTAACTTGGGCACCCCTCCTGGGTCAACCTGTACCCCCTACGAGTGCGGCGAATAGCCCGCCAATCCTAGAGTGAAGCCCCCTCCGTCTCAATGCCATGAGATGCGGGCTTGTTGTCCTCTAGAACCCGGCTATCCATGCACCCCTCCGCGGGGCAATCCTAGTACAGAAAGTAAAATATACATACACCGGGTACATCGACCGCAACCAGGTCGTGCCCCAAAATAATAATACAATCAGGCAGTGACGGCTGTCCACATGTCGGACGCTCGCCCCGCAAAATCAAATGTACATAATACCACCACAACTGTACTAGCATTGCATCCAGGCTATCCCTACGACCGATCCGCAACAACACAGCAAATACATTGAACATCAACGTGAAAGTCACGTTCGCAAATCCGTCTAACCGGGCTATAGCAGTTAGACCGGATTTACCGATCGAGTGACATTCACGGTCGCAGATATAATGTAAATACTGTGAAAAATGTGTTTAAAATTTTCCGATTGACCAAAAATTAACAAGTGGGCCCCCAATCAAAACTGTAGCACTCACAGAAAACCTGGGCACAATTTTAATATTCCAAAACCCATATTTTAAGCCCAGAAGGCCTCTGTAAAAAATTGGTGAAGTGACCTCCACAGTGTGCGGCGGAAGGGCGGCGGTAAGGTGGTTTTCGCGGCGGTTCCGCGCTCCCACTGTGGAGTTACTTCGTCGAATTTTTACAGAGCTCTTAGATTTTCCAGTACATCAATATTTTACAACCTGAAAAAATTTTGGGGACCAAAAAGTTTCAACAGAAAACTGATGTGGGCAAATACGGGTTTTTGAACATTTCGATCGATCGGAACTGAAAAACACATTACACAAAGCTAGACTAAGTTAATGGCGAGGCTCTGATACCACTGTAAGTGCACGGCGGCGCCCCGGCCGTCAATCCGACGCCGGAATGCGGAAACGGTGAAAAACTTAAATTTTGCGGACTTAGCAAACCGGCACCACCGCGCATTAAACACCCGGATCGAACCATTAACTAGTCCTAGCTAACAATAAGATGGGAAAGAGATATACCGACGATCCAAGTCCTCCGGTCTTCTCGCCATCGTCCCGATCTCCTGCGGAATGTCCCGTCTCCTCCTCGCCGCCGGAAGTGCACCACATCGCCTACTTTGTTTACGGGCTCCCACCTCAATGCCGAGGCAACTCGGGCACGAAGCCGGCTACTCGACGTGCCCAAGGTTTGCTGTAGAATGTGTAGTAGAGGATTGTGTCTCATTTGGGGTTCATGGAGGTGCCTTTTGGTGGAGGGATGATACAAGGATTATGTGGAGGAGCTTGTAGGCTTTTGGAGCATAAAATGAACAAGATTTCCACCCTCAAAAAACTTGGACAGCCCTTCCAAGGGGAAGGCCGGCCATGACATCAAGAGAGGAGAGAATGAGAGTGTCATATGCAAGATAATGAGAGAGCCATCCAATAATACCAAAAGGGAGAGAGAGAGAAGACTATCATGCAAAAGGAAATGATCACCAAATCAAAACCCACACTCAACCACCTACCACCAACCTCATCATCAACAACCATGATGATATACAAAGTCAAGCAATCATGAGTTTATGAAGTCAAATGATGGGACAAGTATCATGACATGATAATATGCAAAGACCCCCTCCACAAATGCTTATTTGCAACAATGCAAATAAGCCCTCCTCCACCAATCTTCGGCCAATGAACGGAACAATGGAAATTGGCCGAAACGGAAAGCAAACTGGCAACTCCAGAAAACTGGTCCCGTAATAAATTACAGGAAAACCCCGATACTGTGCATACACACCCGCATCTGTATTTCGACCGAAATACAAATGCAACGAGACAAAGTCTACACTGTACTATACTAAGCTCCGGCTTATACTAAAGCCGGCTAGTAAAATCTGTTCGATCCTGATCCGTGCAATACCGCACGTATCTGATCGAACCCTGCCATATAACCATATGGCCTATAGTACATACTGTCCGATCCTGATCCGTGCAATACCGCACGTATCTGATTGGACCTTGCCATATCTCCATACGGCCTCTACAACCTTTCGCCCGAAAGCTGAGTAACTGAATGTGGAGGACTCTAAACACTCGTCAACACCTCGGTTGTGGATTTAACCACTAGCACGTCAGAGGTATAAGCCAATACGTAACGGGCTACCAGGTACTGACTAAAAGGGACGTCTGTGAGTGAACCCAGCCTGACAACCCTACTGAGCCTGTCAGTGACAATATCCGTGCAGTCCGGTCCGTTCGTCTATGAGTATCGCATGGCGGGCCTAGGGGGTTGGTAAAAGTCAGACCCCCAAAAGCGGTACAAGTCGTGTCGGAGTGTAGCCCAGAACACCCTGAGATACTACTGGAATACCTACCAGTAAATCTCCTTGCCTTGGCCAAGGACTTTGTGTAATGGCTCTCCTAGACACAGCACGACCTCACCCCCAATACCGGGAGAGACGAACCCCTGAAGATACGCTCACTGCCTCCATGTGGCTCGGGACTGTACCCAACTAAAACCTGTTTGCACGACTCCTTTGAGCCGTGGTAGGGTAGTAATCAAAGTACAGTGGGAACTCACACGAGACAAATGACGATCCCCAGGTCGATGAACTAACCTGCACACATGTCACCAGGGAACTGCCATCTGACGTCTGGTATATGACCAACTAGCATGTTCCCGGCGAGTCCTGTCCGGTGTACTCATAACCCAATGAGCACCTGTATACATCTTAGGTGATCCAACTGACACCAGTGGCTTGTGAGACCGGCCACCGCCCCTCGTCGGGGTCTCGACTGTATACACTAGTCTACTAATGGAGTATCGATGCCCAGTCTCGAAACTCCCACGACTAGGGACCTTTTAAGGATAAGCTTATAGACCCCCAGCTCCCACTTATATGATCGCCCTCATACTGCTGGTGGTCAAGCAAGAATCCTAGGGGCTCTACCAACGTGTAATAGCGACCTGTAAGGTCACCTAAAACAGTACACGATGATAAAGGTAAACCAGATAGCATACTATCATCTCGAGTAAGACTGTCCTACCGGGATAGGTCCTCCCTCAATCATTACAATCACGTACCTGTGACCTAATAATTGACTCTGAGGGCACTACCTCCAACACCTCCCCCAGACGCAATTTGAAAGACTTTTTGGGATGATGGGTATGCGATACTACAACAACTGACCTTAGTACAAGGGGGAGATTGTTAGTTATATGTATGCCCTAGAGGCCATTATTGTATATTATAGTGGATGCTTGGACATATATATATATATATAAATATGACTTTCTTGCTCGATGTGATAGTATGCTATCTAGTTGCACTTTAACTTAACATGTACACTTATATTATTCTGTCTCTCTAATACTTGTTGATAAAGCCCTTAGGATGTTAGCTTGAATACCAAGACTATGATGCAGATCATACTAATAGGGCTTGTGTAGTCCGTAAGCACATCCTTTAACCGTTCCTAGTCAAGGAAGTATCCAGACAGGGTATCGATATTCCAGAGTAGACTAGTGTGTATGTTTCTTGACCCTGTATGGGGGCGATGGTTGATCCCACAACCATTGGTGTTTGACATCAAAGATTGCACACATGTGCTCATTAGAGAATGAGTACCCCGAACAGGACTCGCCGAGAACTTTTAGATGGTATCATACCTATCGTCAGATAGCAGTTCTCTGGTGACACTTGTACAGATTAGTCTGTAGACCTGAGATCGTCATAGAGTCGTGTGTGGTTCCCACTGTGCTTTGATTTCCTCCCTACCATGGATCAAAGGAGTCATGAAAACAGGTTGATTTTGGGTACAGTCCCGATTCACATAGAGGCAATGAGCGATAGGAGGGGTTTCGTCTCTCCCAGTATAGGGAGTTGATGTTGCGCTATGCTCGATTGGCTATAACAGCAAGTCCCTATTCAGGGCTGATGAGATTTACTGGTAAATGCTATCAGTAGTTTCTCGAACCGTTATAGACCACATATCGACATGATTTATTAAGTTACTGGGGCCTGAATTTTTCCACCCCAGACTCGATATGCGACATATCAGACGAAGAGACCGGACTGTACGATAAGTGTTATTTATAGGCTTCATAGGAGTTTGGATAAGTTTGCTTGTTGATCTTTTATTCGCTCAATACCTGGGTAGCCGTTACGTCCATCTAGTGCCGCTGACGGCTTATGGGTAACTGATGTGATCATTACCTACTACTGGCGTATTGACGAGTCTTTAGAGTTCCACACAGTGGATTTCTAGCTCAAGCGAAACGAAGTAGGGCACATATGTGATATTTGCGTATGCTTGATTAAATACGTGAATGTGATGCCGTATTCTAATCTAGTAATATATGATATCGATGAGGTTATATGTGATATAACCGGGTTATTGAATCAAGTGTTGATTCGATAAATTGATATACATATAAGTGATATTAGTCGGTCATATATGATATAACCAGATTATTGAATAAAATGTTGATTTAATAATTTGATATATATATATATATATTTGATATATTAACTAATATTAGCTCACTAAAGAATTTCTTCTCTGGAATATATATGTTGATATATATATATATATAATTATGTGATATATATATATATATATATTATATTTACTATTGTATCATGGTGGTTGATATATAGAACATGGGTGTATGGGACTCACACCAAGCCAATGATATTGTTAGGTGATTTATATTTAAAGTAAAAAGAAAATTAGTGGAAAATGAGCATGGCTTAGGATGCTTCAAGAAGACATGACTCATCCCACTAATTTTGTTTTACTCTAGATATTTTATTACCTAACATTTTATCCTTAACCATGGTTAACTCTCTACAAATATCACTTGAGATATTTTTCTTCACCCTAGTTCACGGTTCATCTTCTCCTCCTTGAATTTTCTTGAGAGAAAAATAAAAAGAGAAATAGAATTCTAAAGTGAGCAAAATTCCTACTTCATCAACCTACTCTCATCTAGCCCATTAGTGTAGGTTGTTTTCTTCACTAATCCCTTAATTAGTGAAGAGGTAGCTTGAGTTAGGGATTCTTCAAAGTGGATCATCTTCGGCCTCGAAGACGACTAAGAAAGCTCGTTCTTTTCACCAAGTGGAGCCTAAGAAGAGTTCTAGGGACTGCTACTTGGAGCTTAGGGACTACTACATAGAGCTATTGAAGTGAAGGATCGGTCTACAAAGGTTGTATTCCCTATTCACTTAGTGTAATATTTGTTTACATGCATATAAACCCTAATTCTTTAGTTCGATTCTAGGTTAGTATAGCTTAACCCACTAGATTTTTTAAAATTGCATACTTGATGCCTCTAGAAATCTAGTAGTGGTCCTATGACATACTTTCAAAAAAGGCTTCAGAGACAAAAACACTTACGAGCTAAAAATACTTTATTCACATTCAAAATTTTGTACAAGGTATTATGGGCTCCCCAGCCTTACAAAAATGCCTGGAGGCGTACAAAACTAATAACTAAAGTAGAGATAGCTCAGGCTGCCTGCTCGGTCGGTCCTCCCCCTAACTCGGTGCTTCCATCGGGGGATATAATGGCGACCTCCGGTTCGGCGTCCACGACCGCCGCCGCCTGCTTTCCGGCTGGTTCTGCACCTTTGCCCTATGGCGCTTCCTCGACTAGAGAATACTGGGCGCGAAGTTCCCGATCGTCGAACCTGGGCACAACCTCTTTAACGGTGTCGAGGGCATTGTGCCACCCAACGGCTGCGGAATCGGCGAGGTCGAGGTAGAACTGGTCGGAGGTCTTATACTCCTCCACGGCCCTTTCCGCTCTCCCCTATACGAGTTTCGCCGCCTCGCAGGCTGCCCGGGCATCACGCTTGAATGAGTCCCTCGGCCTCTTCATGGCATCGTAGAGCCCGTTGACCTCCCCTACCTGGGCCTGGATAGCCCGGTTGGATTCGGTCAGGAGCCGATAGGACTCTTTCAACTTGGCGACCGTCAGACCCTCTGTGACTAACCTAGAGTCGAGGAGGGCCGCCTTCTCTTTCGCTTGTTGTAGCTGGCCAAGGAGCTCCTCCTCTAATGAGGAAGATTCGCCCGCCTTCTTCATCACCGGGGCCACCTCCTCGGATTCCATGTAAGCGAGGAGGGCACAGTGCTGGAGGACTTGAGGAAAACATGAACCATGTTAAAAAAAGCTGAAAACCGAGCAAAAAACACTTGAGAAATTCTTTAAAAAACGGTTACCGACCTGAACAGCCTCCTGAGCTATCACGGCCACCTGGGCCTTCATCGTGCTTCGGGGAATCTTGTCCCTCGCCGCCTTCTCCATGTCCGCCAATAGACTATCAGCCATGGAGAGCCCCGAGGGTACCTCAATACAGAACTCACCTTCCTGTACCTGAATCCCGGTCGAAGGAGGTTGAGAAACCACCCTCTTCTGCCTCTTGAGGGGGGATTCGGGTGCAGGCGGCGCCTCCATCCCAGCTCGAGGCACTGCTGTAAGCCGATATCGCATACCTCGCGGGTTCACAGGACGGCGGAATTTTCAAAAAACAATTTTAACGAACTACGCAACACCGGCTAACTCCAGGATCTTGTTGGAGATAGTGCCCTCAGAGTCAATTATTGGATCACAGGCACGTGATTGCAATGATTAAGGGAGGACCTATCCCGGTAGGACAGTCTTACTCGAGATGATAGTATGCTATCTGGTTTATCTTTATCATCGTGTACTGCTTTAGGTGACCTGACAGGTCGCTATTACACGTTGATAGAGCCCCTAGGATTCTTGCTTGACGACCAGCAGTATGATGGCGATCATATACGTGGGAGATGGGGTCTATAAGCACATCCTTAAATGGTCCCTAGTCGTGGGAGTTTCGAGACAGGGCATCGATACTCCATTAGTAGACTAGTGTATACAGTCGAGACCCTGACGAGGGGCGGTGGTCGGTCTCACAAGCCACTGGTGTCAGTTGGTTCACCTAAGATGTATACGGGTGATCATTGGGTTATGAGTACACCGGACAGGACTCGCCGGGAACCTGCTAGTTGGGATTATACCATACGTCAGATAGCAGTTCCCAGGTGACATGTGTACAGGTTAGTTCATCGACCTGAGATCGTCATTTGTCTCGTGTGAGTTCCCACTGTGCTTTGATTACTACCCTACCACGGCTCAAAGGAGTCGTGCAAATAGGTTTTAGTTGGGTACAGTCCCGAGCCACATGGAGGCAGTGAGCGGATCTGCAGGGGTTCGTCTCTCCCGGTATTGGGGGTGAGGTCGCGCTGTGTCTAGGAGAGCCATTACGCAAAGCCCTCGGCCGAGGCAGGAGATTTACTGGTAGGTATTCCAGTAGTATCTCAGGGCGTTCTGGGCTACACTACGACACGACTTGTACCGCCTTTTGGGGGTATGACTTTTGCCAACCCCCTAGGCCCGCCATGCGATGCTCATAGACGAACGGACCGGACTGTACGGATATTGTCACTGACAGGCTCAGTAGGGTGTCAGGATGAGTTCGCTCATCGACGTCCCTTTTTGGTCAATAGCTGGTGGCCCGTCATGTATTGACTTTTAAACTGGCGCTACCGCGGACAAAATACCCGGATCGAAACCATTAACCTATACTAGCTAACTAGAGATGGGGAGAGAGATGTACCGAGTGATCCGAGTCCTCCGGTCTTCTCTTCGTCGTCCCGATCTCCCGCGGAAACTCCGGTCGTCGCCTCCTTGCCGGAAGGGCACCACATCGTCTGCATCTTTTACGGGCTCCCACCTCAATACCGAGGCAACTCGGGCACGAAGCTGGCTAGTCGACGTGCCCAAGATTTGCTGTAGAATGTAGTGTAGATGATGCTTGTCTCATTTGGGGTTTGTAGTTGCCTTGATGGAGGAATAAGGTTATGGAAAAATGGTGCTTTCATTTTTCCAAAACTAGAAGAATGAGATGAAGAAATTTGTATCACACCAAAAATGGAAATTTCTCACTTCTCCAAACTATAGTGGCCGGCCATAACTTGTGTGGAAATGGTGGAGGGCTAAAACCAAACATAAGAGGGAGGTGAGTGTAGGATAAAGCAAGTGGTGACCTTAAACAAAACATCAACCATGCTTATTACTTCTATTCACACCTTAACCTTTCAAATCTCATTAAAGCACCATCATGGAAGCAAAACAAAAGATGCTTATCATAATGAATACAAGTGCAAGAAACCCCCTCCACAAATGTTATTTGCACAATTGCAAATAACCCCCTCCATCGGAAAAGTCCGGCCGGGAAAGAACAAAGGAAAACCGGCCGGAACGGAATGCAAACTGGCAACTCCAGAAAACTGGTCCCGTAATAAATTACAGGAAAACCCCGATACTGTGCATACACACCCGCATCTGTATTCCGTCCGGATACAAATGCAAAGAGACAAAATCTACACTGTACTAAACTAGGATACGGCTTAAACCAAAGCCGGCTAGTATTATCCGTTCGATCCTGATCCGTGCAATGCCGCACGTATCTGATCGAACCCTGCCATATATCCATACGGCTACTAGTACAAACCGTCCGATCCTGATCCGTGCAATACCGCACGTATCTGATCGGACCCTGCCATATCTCCATACGGCCTCTACAGCGTTTCGTCCGAAAGCTGAGTAACTGAAAGTGTGGTGGACTCTAAAAACTCGTCAATACAATGGCTGTGGATTTAACCACTAGCACGTCAGAGGTATAAGCCAATACATGACGGGCCACCAGCTATTGACCAAAAAGGGACGTCGATGAGCGAACTCATCCTGACACCCTACTGAGCCTGTCAGTGACAATATCCGTACAGTCCGGTCCGTTCGTCTATGAGCATCGCATGGCGGGCCTAGGGGGTTGGTAAAAGTCAGACCCCCAAAAGGCGGTATAAGTCGTGTCGGAGTGTAGCCCAGAACGCCCTGAGATACTACTGGAATACCTACCAGTAAATCTCCTGCCTCGGCCGAGGGCTTTGCGTAATGGCTCTCCTAGACACAGCGCGACCTCACCCCCAATACCGGGAGAGACGAACCCCTGCAGATCCGCTCACTGCCTCCATGTGGCTCGGGACTGTACCCAACTAAAACCTGTTTGCACGACTCCTTTGAGCCGTGGTAGGGTAGTAATCAAAGCACAGTGGGAACTCACACGAGACAAATGACGATCTCAGGTCGGTGAACTAACCTGTGCACATGTCACCTGGGAACTGCTATCTGACGTATGGTATAATCCCAACTAGCAGGTTCCCGGCGAGTCCTGTCCGGTGTACTCATAACCCAATGAGCACCTGTATACATCTTAGGTGAACCAACTGAAACCAGTGGCTTGTGAGACCGGCCACCGCCCCTCGTCGGGGTCTCGACTGTATACACTAGTCTTCTAATGGAGTATCGATGCCCTGTCTCGAAACTCCCACGACTAGGGACCATTTAAGGATGTGCTTATAGACCCCAGCTCCCACGTATATGGTCGCCATCATACTGCTGGTCGTCAAGCAAGAATCCTAGGGGCTCTATCAACGTGTAATAGCGACCTGTCAGGTCACCTAAAGCAGTACACGATGATAAAGATAAACCAGATAGCATACTATCATCTCGAGTAAGACTGTCCTACCGGGATAGGTCCTCCCTCAATCATTGCAATCACGTGCCTGTGATCCAATAATTGACTCTGAGGGCACTATCTCCAACAATCTCCCACTTGCACTCAAGGCTAATTATTGCGATGTCGCATACTCACAGCCCGTGTGATACCGAACACCCAACTCCTCTACTAGTCAGTCGCACAAAGCCTGTTTGCGAAACTATTGCGTTCGAGGAAGAGCCTCAGTGAGTGGATCCGCCTAGATGTTTCTTTCTATGTCTCTCTATATCTCAAGTTCGCAGAGAAAACCATCTCCCGAAATGAGCAATACCTGTCTTGGAATGTCTGGATGTCTGATGGGACCTAGTTCATAAATGAACTCCAAATCCAAACTTCTTAGACTGTATCGTCAACTGAACTTAATCAGTATCCTGCGCCATGCCTCCCTCAGTATTGCCTTGGATCACCTGTCCAAAATACTGTCCCTCGTCAGAGGGAGAACTACAACTCTGACAACCTCCTTGTCGTCCATGTCACCTTAGAAGCCTTGAGTGATAACCGTCTCCTAAAGGAGGCAGCCGTTATCATATTCCTAGAACATTAACTTATGTTCTAAAACTGCTTCCGACTGTTTCTCCAGGATTGGATTAATATCAACTTATTGCACCTACTGCAAGAACAACATCTGGTGTGGTACTTGACATCTCATGATTGACTCAATTGCCTAAGCAAGTGATCTGTCAATCATGCGTATCCCTCTCCCCTTTAGTCTGTAAGACACCTTTAGAGAGGGTGACTCCATCACCTGCAGGTACACTACCATGCCAGGAGTCGTCCATTCTAAATACTTATAGAATGCTGTCAAGGTACCCAGATTAGGAAACCACCCAAATCTATATCTAAAACCATAGATCTAGTAACCAGTATGTCTGATATAATGTCCAAGTCCCATGTGGAGAAAACACTGTGTGACTACCAAAGTATAACCGATCGTAGTATAGGAATATCACTTCCTACTACCTTCTCAACAGATCCATCCCCTATTCTGATGACGTCAAACCTATGACTGTCACATCAGAAATAGATGATCTATCTCCGCTATATCTGCTTTAGTCTATAGACATAAGCCTGATGTCCACCAATGCTTCCGCTGCTCCCACTGACTACGACAACCCTCTGGCAGAGTCATATAGACGTGCACTTCTAAAGCTAGTTTAGAACGACGCTATACTCATCCTCCTGCCGGGTCTCGCAGCCTGGAACAACAACAATGGCAAGTGTGGGTAAACAAGAACTTCCCTGTCACCGTCCTTGAGGCTACCGGAGTACCTCTCGGGTGCCTGAAGTTACCCACCTTATCTGCGGAGTGGCCAATGGAATGTCAAATCAGATTGAATCTTTAGGTTCCTTATCAAATCTTCAGTAATCGTTTGCGGCTCTGGAATCACTTCCAGTTCTACCATACTCCCACTACTGTTTTTGAAAAAATCCATTTTTAATAAAACTGTGGCGAGTCTAGAACAATATCTCTATTGATCTTCCAGATGGTAGAAAATCAACCCTCGTCATAGCCTGGGTCAACCCACAAACAGCCATTACAGAAACGTGCCTTGAGTTATCCAGAGTCTGGTTTTAATCATAAGCCGGACAACTCCCTATACCTTAACATCGTTAAGGTATGAACTGTTCTATATCCAATATAGAACCAGAGGCACTGATTTAACTGAACCAGATTCAAATCATGCAGCTATCTCCAGTGCATGTCAACTAAATGGAAGGAGGCCGATCAGCGTTATCCAACTTAGGAATGCTTCCAATTATGAGTAACCTGAAAGAGAAGCAAGTTCTCATTACTATCAACTGAATACCATACACAAGTATCCACATCTTCGATCACCTTGAAGAATCCCGATACTTGCAATACCTGGTTCTCTACTCTATTCTTATACCAATAACTCCTCAAAACTCAGACCTTGTGTTTCTACGAAACACATGTCTAAGAATTAGAGTAGTTAAAAGTAAACAGAATATAGTATGAGGACCAACCCCACTGTCCTAATGGACACTGGACAATATACAATACTCTGTATAAGTCCCTGAGTCTAATAACTCATTCACTGTGTGTCGTAGGTTGAAAACTGTACTATGGTTAAGAAGAATTACACTGCTGTTCAATGCTCCTTACCTAACCATCCACTGATATAAGTAAATGTCATCGACATAATATCAAAAGGTATATCTCACTCTATGAAAATAGACGTACAGATATATCAATTTGAAATTGGTGCACAACAGCGGATATTCAAAACCAAATATTTGCCGACCGGCAAACAGCCCAGGTGATCTCCTCAAATATCACCGATTACAACAAATCCCGATATAATGAGGATGATCACCCAATTCCCAATAACTTACTCCAACTCATCATCTGTAAAACCATACAGATGTGAGAATCATACCTGGTAAATACATACCCTGGAGCAAGTGTCCAATCGGGAAATCAGTTTTCTTTTAACAGTACACAGCTGAACTGAAACATTGAAATGTTTCGATGGGGTATTCTGGTATTCTTAGTAATGCCTCTACCATTATCCAGATTCACAACCATAACCGTATAATTCTTTGCCACCACTCCAAATCCCTTTATATGTCTTTAGTCATTACCTTCTGCACACCCCTTTAGGCCAATTGGTTTTCTTCCTTCCCTACCGTTCGGCACCAGCCTATGGTTTGGAAGAAGACTATCCAATAAGCATAAAAGGTGTACTGTCCTAATCCTAGGAGCACTCGCAATGCGAGAGAAGGTGAAGAGAAAAGACAACTGAATAAACCGTATTCCTATTTCTCCTGGACCAGAATCCATCCCCGAACTGAAACAAGTTCCTTTCGAGTTCGTATATAACCATACGATGGAGTATCCAATAAACTGTGGATCTTCGTAGTGATACAGAGTGTCCTGGAGAAATACAAAGGTGATTTAGGATTGGCGAAGAAGTACTTGGTTTGGTCGTGAATATCAGTCGCAATTTACTTTGTCCTCTTACTAATCCCTTTCTTTGTCTTAACTTAATACCTTCTGCACACCATCGTTATGCTAATTGGTTTTCTTCATTCCCCACCGTTCGGCACCAGCCTAAGGTTTGGAAGAAGACTATCCAATTTGCGTAATAGGTGTACTATCTCCTAAACCAAGGAGTACTCGCAATGAGAGAAGGTGAAAAGAAAAAACAACTGAATAATCCTATTCGTTTTCTCCAGAACCAGAAACCATCCTCGAAGTCCTTCGAGTTCGTATATAACCATACGATGGTTTTGTCCAGTGGAAGTGGACGTTCGTAGTAATACGGGGTGTCCTGGAGAAAAGGGTAAAAGTAGGAGTGGCAATGAGGTTTGCAACTCTGACAATCCAAAAGCCTGTGTTAAGAAGGTTCGGTCAACTTGGTCACTGAGTCATAGTCCAGGGTCGGGTCAATGGTCGTTGCCAAAGAGAGAGAAAAAAGAAACACTCAGCGTGCACTCTAACCTAGACCAGAAAGGTTATCACTTTATCTAATCTGGAAACCTCCCACTGTAACCTCAAATTCTTCTCCAAACCTGAAAGAAGAATTAGTCGGGATCACCAGAGGAGTAAACCAACTCATCAGTGGGAATCGGGATCCAACTATCATCGCATGATAACTTGACGGAATCCACTCAAGTTACCACACTCCAGAAGGTATGCGCATATCTGGCAAGTTTCAGTTCTTTTGAAACTCCCGATGTAGGTTTTTACCCCTAGGACCCAAGTGACCTTGACAATGCCAACAAATCAAAGGGTCCTAGTCAAGTTCTACCCGTCATTATCTTAATTGCGTTAAACCCACCCGTACGAGTCCTTGACAATGCCAACAAGACCGTACGACTGTCCTAACCAATCCACTTATCCATGTGACAGAAAAGCACTACATAGCTATCGAACACTACGCCTCGGCAATGCACGACAAACGCAGCACGAATACTAAGTAATACTAATCTGAAATGACGGAGGGCTACGACTGGTTTTTGGCGAAAAACCTTTAACGTAATGAACTTGATATCGTTGAAGGAACTGGATAACTTTTTATAAAAAATATAGTGACGAAAACCTTTACTAAAGAGGTCACTCCCGGTGAAGGGATCTCGGCTCTTTCCCCGTAGAATGAGGTGCAGGATATTCCAACTGAATACCACGATGCAAAGCAAAAGTAATCGGCTATAGTGAAGTTAATGCCCTGACGCAAACTTCTGTCCAAGGGGTCACTCCCGGTGAAGGGATCTCGGCCCTTGCCTCGTCGACTGAGGAGCAGGATATTCCAAATGAATACCACGATGCAAAACAAAAGTGAACGTCCTTGCAATAACAGCTTTTTTTGAAAAAGTGTTCCAACAACATCAGATTAGGTTCGTTTATCTTGCATTGATCCGAATCAATGCAGTCCCATCAATTGATCACACCACAAAGAACGAAAATACACTGACGTACGTATATGCCATCCGCATTCGCCACTGGGTCCCGTCATCACCCGTTAGGTTAGCTAACTAACGGCAGAGCGGGGACTGGACTAGCGCGGATGAAAAACATATACAACATCTACTAATATATATACCAATATATAGTATTTCTCTCAAGGCGTGATAAAATGCAACATCATAGAAATATGCAGCATCACAGAACAATACAGATATCTGGAAGCCCCGGGTTTCACAGAGCCGCTGCTGAAACCCGACGTTCCCCTGATCGTGTGGATAGCCTGTGCAATGAAAACCTAGACCCATACGGGCGCGGCAAGCCACCCGCCAAAACCTGAAGCGAGGCAGCCCCCTTCAGCAACGTGAATGGACCACCCAGCACTTCACGGAATCCGGTAACTCGGGCACCCCTCCTGGGTCAACCTGTACCCCCTACGAGTGCGGCGAATAGCCCGCCAATCCTGGAGTGAAGCCCCCTCCGTCCCAATGCCATGAGATGCGGGCTTGTTGCCCTCCAGAACCCGGCTATCCGTGCACCCCACCGCGGGGCAATCCTAGTACAGAAAGTAAAATATACATACACCGGGTACATCGACCGCAACCAGGTCGTGCCCCGAAAGAATAATACAAACAGGCAGAGACGGTAGTCCACATGTCGGACGCTCGCCCCGCAATATCAAATGTACATAATACAACAAAACTGTACTAGCATTGCAACCAGGCTATCCCCACCGACCGATCCGCAACAACACAGCATAAACATAGAACATCAACGTGAAAATCACGTTCGCAAATCCGTCAGCATCATCTACACTACATTCTACAGCAAATCTTGGGCACGTCGACTAGCCAGCTTCGTGCCCGAGTTGCCTCGGTATTGAGGTGGGAGCCCGTAAAAGATGCAGACGATGTGGTGCCCTTCCGTCAAGGAGGCGACGACCGGAGTTTCCGCGGGAGATCGGGACGACGACGAGAAGACCGGAGGACTCGGATCACTCGGTACATCTCTCTCCCCATCTCTAGTTAGCTAGTATAGGTTAATGGTTTCGATCCGGGTATTTTGTCCGCGGTAGCGCCAGTTTAAAAGTCAAGAAAATTTTGATTCCGCATTTTGGCCTCAGATAGACGGCCGGGGCGCTGCCGTGGCGCAACAGATCTATACTAAAACCTTAACTAACTAAACTAACTAGGAGGTTTAGCTACTCGGTAAGAGTGTTATATCTCCTAGAACCAGTCCTTCGGGTCTTCTTGTCCTCCTTTTCTTGTCTCCTCGGTGAACGGATGAAGGTTGCATGATCGGCCTCCTCGCGTCAAAGATGATCCACCTAAGAGTTTATGCTTCAAGCTCCAACCTCTAAACCGAGATAACTAGGTTACTTGGTTCGCTAATCCAAGTAGCCTAGATAATGTAATGAATGTCTAATGGATTGTATTATCTCACCAAACCTTTTGTTTCACAACACATGTGAGTATAAGGATTTACTAGAGGAAGAAGGAGATGGAACTTGGAGAGAAAAGTAAGAGAGCAAAAAATGCATAAAGAGTGAAATGGCTAAGTGTAGAGTATGGCTAATATCTCTTCTCTCTTATTGAACCATAGAGATTTTTCACAATAAAAAATCTCCCATGCTTCAATAGTGATCCCAAAGCAATATAATAATCCATGAGCCATTCCTCTGACCATGCCAAGTATGTCTCCTCCAATTCCACCTCATTAATCCATTTACTAAAAATGGATAATACCAAATAATGAGTTGTCTCCTTCTAAAAGAATTCTTGAGAAAATTACAAGAATACCCCTCACCATATATACATACTCGTATCCGTATTCCGAAAAATATGAATACACTGAGACGATAACAATCCAATAATACAATACTAGGATCCGGCTTAAACCAAAACCCACTAGTATTGTCCGCCCGAACATCATCCATGTACAAGTACACGTATATGATCGTAGACCTGCCGTAAAACCATATGGCCTCTATATCTTTTGCCTGAAGCACGGAAACCTTCTATTTGGGACTCTAAAGACTCGACAGTACGCTGGCATTGGGTTTAACCACAAGCACGTCAGCGGTACTAGATGCACGTAACGGCTACCCAGATATCTGTGGATAAGAAGGTCGATGAGCAAACTCGTCTGAACACCTACTGAGCATGTCTGTGACAATCTCCGTACAGTCCGGTCTGTTCATCTAAGATACCCGCATATCGGGCCTAGAGGTTGCTAAACGTCAGACTCCTAACAGCCCAATAAGTCGTGTCGGAGGAGAGCCCAATACACCCTGAGAAACTATTGGAGTGCCTACCAGTATTTCTCGACTGCCCTGGCCAAGTGCTTTGTGTAATGGCTTTTCGAACACTGCACGATATCAACCCCCAATACCGGGAGAGACGAATCCTATCTGACCGCTACTACCTGCAAGTGCTTCGGGACTACACCCAACTACTACCTGTTTGCACGACTCCTTTGAGCTATGGTAGGGTAGTAATCAAAGTGCAGTGGGAACACACTCAAGGTGAAGTAGCGATGGCAAGTCAACGGACTAACCTGTACTCATGCCACCTGGGAACTGCTTCCTGACGATAGGTATAATACCAACCAGCAGTTCCTATCGAGTCCTTTCCAGTGTAACTCATAACCTAATGAGCACCTGTATACTATCTCCAGTACGACATACTAATGGCTGTGGGACAGACCATCTTCCCTGCTGGGATGAGAGGCGTATACACTTGTTTACTCTGCAGTATCGATGCCCCGTCTCGATAATCCTACGACTAGGGACCAGTATAAGTATGTGCTTATAGACTACCCAGCCCCCACTAGTGTGACTGCCATAACAACGCTGGTAATCAAGCAAAGATCCTAAGGGCTCTACCAATGTGTATAAGCGAAATGCTAAAAGAAACATATGCACATATTGAGATAGAATCAAACCAAGTAGCATACTACCATTTTGAGCAAGACTGTTATCATAACTGTGAATATCCCAAACTTCAATTATGTAATATACAATCCAGTATGATACAATAATGGTCTTTAGGGCATATCTCACTAACAGCTGCATCTCGCGCATGCTTGTGACCTCCCCCACGGCGTTCCTCCGGGGCTGGGGGCGCTGCAGAAGCCTTGGCAGGAGGAGCTTGCCTAGGAGCCGTACTTGGAGCTGGCCGGGTGTAACATTTCAGAAAAATAAAATATTATTTTTTGGGAATTTATATAACTGAATAATAAATATTATGAATATTTTAATGATGCGGTATAGTTATATACCGATAAATTGTGAAACATTTAGAAATTTATAAGAATTTCTGAAATGAGGGTGTTTTATATGATATGAGCATTTACATATTTTAAATTCTCAATTAAAATAGGGTTAAGTTCTAATCTCGATTAAATATCACTAATCGTGCATTAAGCTTGATTTGTGCACATGACATGCACCATGTCACTTTTTAAAAAAAATACTTGTTACATTTTATGAACCATGACATTTATTTTCCTTCATATGTTTATGGGTTGTATTTGTTTTTGAATTTAAAAGAAAAGAGAAGAAAGGAAATAGAAAAGAAAAGAAAAGAATAAAGAATAGAGTATGGGCAAGAGAGAGAAATGAGAGAGAGGTGAGGGGTTCATTGACCATGGCTCCCATTTGTTTTTCCCTCCAACATCTTCACCATTTCTCTCTCCCTCTCAACCCTTGTCTGCCCTCCTCCCTCCACCACCTCAACCCCACACAACACCACCAAAAATACATCAAAACACTTCACCCTCTTTACTAAAAACAAGCACAAGCTCATTACAAGCATGGGAGATCAAGAAAATTGGACTTTGAAGACTTAGGGCAACTCAAGAAAATTCTTAAGTTGCCAATTGAGGTATATTCTTCACCATTAGTGTAGTATTTCATTTCCTTTAGCTTAAATATTAGTTTAGAATTGGTTTAGTGGGGTTTTCTGACATAGGAAAATTCCTAGAAGAGGTTTGAGGGATTCTTGATTTGAGATAGTGTAATTGAGGTTAGTAGAGGCCACAAAACCCCTGTGGTGATAGTATATTGGACTAAACCAGAGACCAGAACCCCAAACTTAGAAACCCGATATCGGATTTTATTGACTTTGGTGATGTGTTTTGGAGATCTGCTATGACCCGGGGCACCTGAAAATTTTATAGCGATCACAGTGAGTTGTGCAGGAAACCTAGAAGCTAACCCCAAGACCATATCTCCTTTCTTTGGCCGCATATTTATTCTTTATGGCTGCAAATTGCGGCTAGGTTTGGGGTGATGGGCTTCGTGTTTGGTCCATGGCTCCATTTTCAGTAAACTAGACCTTTCTCATGTGCAAAATTGGCTAATTTCACCTAGGATAAAATCCGGAGCATGTTTTCTGAGATTCTGTTTTGGTTTCGTGATTGTTTATAACGTGAACTTTGTATTTGTGTTTTATCTCGATCAATTGGTGTTTGTACGTCGATGTCGAGGGTTATTTGATTCTTTTGCATGCATAGGTTCTAACCTATGTGTGTTTCGTGTGCCGTGTTGGTTTTCGTGCGCGATTTCGATTTACGATACTTTGTGTTTGTGTATGTAGGTACCCTTGAGTAGACTTTGAACAACAAGGATGAGCGTGGCGTCATCGACTTCGGCAAGCAAGGATCAAGGTGAGTAGATATATATCTACGGGGGAAGTCGGGTGGATGGCGTATAGCACCCCCGCAGTTTCGTAGTGTGGTATACGAATACGTATATATATATATACGTATGTATATATATATATATTATTTGTATTGTGAGACTCATGATTATCAAGATAGGTTTTAGGTGTTCATGAATTAGTTTTAGTGTAATTAGAAGTAACTTAGTTTAGCTTCTTAGTCGCGAAACCCTAGAGTAAAGATTTGCACACACGCACACGCACACGCATACATTTGTTTTACTTGTGCGTATATGGGTATGTATATATATATATACATATATGTATGTGAGTATGTATGCATATATATATATTATGTATATATATATACATAAACATGGATGATGAGGGTAGTATATGGTGCTTGGAGATGAGTCGATGTGATTTGGCATGATGCAATGAGATCGGTGATGTGACTTGGTTCGTATTATGAGATACGACATGATATTATAGCAGGTCTTTTGGCGATGTGTTTTCATACACACGCATATATATATGTTGATGGTATCGGAATGTACAAGGCTTTAGATCAGTACCCCTAATTTAGGATATGATGATAAGGATACCAGATGAATAATGAGATAAATGTGATATTTGACCCGTACCCAGATTTGGGATGCCGTACGATGGATTTACCGTACGAGATATAATTTGTTGACAAATCCTCACTCTTGACTCGAGGAGGTCATATATATATATATATATATATATATATATATATATATATATATATATTATCGTACGTGATACTATTTAGACGGGATCACCGACTACTATATATAAATATCGACTCAGACTTAGGTGGTTTTCCTTACCCTTTCGATTAGTCTGTTAGTTTAGTCCTGTAGTTTACTTAGTAGATGTTAGACTGCCCTCGAGTCATACTTATTTCCAAACTAACAAATCGTGAGTATTTAAAGACAGGCCAAGGGATACTACGGATATTTTAAAGGACGTACCTTTTCTTAAAAACTCCGTAGCCCTATTTTCTAAACACACGATTCGTGTTATTTCAAATGTCAAAACTGTATGACTCATATTTATAAATATTTATTCCTATATGTTGCGTTATTATTCATGTTCCATATATTCTTGCTGTTCGCATCACATTGCATGCTTATTTGTGTTTTCATTAGTTATTATAAAATCATGCTGTCAGGACACCATCACCATTACCGATGATGCGTATGCTCCACGTACACCTGCTTGCCGGCTCACACACATCATCATCGGTAATTTCCCTGTCATGTACACATTAGAAAACACTATTCATTAGTATAATTTGCTAGCTGATAGTTTCGACATAGTACTAGTGTGCTTGCTTTTATATGCTAGTTTAATTATTGCATTCTTTGTTTGATATCCGATGCATTTATATATTCATTTGTCATGAAATATTATGGTATTCACTGTTTATTGACTTTTGATTATGGGATTCAGATTTTTCATGAGATTTATGGATTTGGAGAAACCGAAAAGATTTTATAAACTCATTATCATTTCAAAAGAAAGAAATTGCGGTTTTCTCATGTTATGATGTGAGATATGTCCACCATGAGTTTTCTCTGTTCTTGAGCGATATCATACACCCGATTCGAGGAGGAGGAGGAACCGTCTGTGGGTACATGGTGGACCCGGTGCGGTACCCCGGGGCAAGATGGTCGCAGATGATGGCGTTGAGCCCGCCAGGGGAGCACTACCGACCGGTGATTGTGACGTGGCGGATATCCGGAGGATACCGACGTAGTCTTCAGATTTGACGATATAGGCCAGTCCGGATTGCCGGAGCTTGAGGCATTGAGATTTGATGATACGGGCCAGTCCGGATTGCTGGAGCCTGAGATATTGAGATTGCGAGATATATATTTTGTGTCGATACTAGACACTGATTCTCTGTTGATTCATTGATGATAATTCGATTTTATACAGAAATCTCACTGAGATAAGAAAACAGTTTTCTCATTTAGATGTATTCTGTTTTCATGGATTCATACATCATATATATGATATGTTGCTACCTGAGGCACTGACACGAGTACTTGGTATTACACTTATGTATAGATGTTTACCCTGGCCATTAGCAGATGTTCCAGGTTATTTTTTTATATGGATATTATGGTATGACCTAGGATAGAGTCATACATGCGATTTCTGCTCGGTGATGTTTTCTACTCACGAGTTAGCAACTCACCCCCGTTGTGCCACAGTTTCTTGCACGTTTTGCTGTACAGGTTTCCTTGGCTGCTTTGCTGGCACACTGCTTCTTTCGGGTGATTGCTTTGTTAGGTGGGTTCACTCGCATCGTGACAACCATTGTATTTTATTTATATTCAGTTGTATCTAGTAACTCCATCAGCCAGACTTGTATATTTTATAGACTTAGAAGACCAGTGTATATTCTTTTGACCTCAGAGTCGCGCTTGTATTATTATGGTTTTCTTGATTTTATTGGTTTTTTTTTTGAGTTTTGATCCTCGCCCTTCGGCATTGTATATTATATTGCTTGCGTGGTTGTGACCGCCAATTGGCGAAGAGCTAGCTCCCGCTTGGGGATGCCTTTTATCATTTATGTATATTATTCATGTTGTACCTGATTAGTTCAAAAATATATATTAACCGTAATCAGAAACGGCGTCGCTTTGCAGCTAGCCGGTGAATACGGGTCGATCCACAGAGATGTGTAATTTTCTTTTGTGTTTTTACGAGTTGATTCCAATGGTTGTTTGGATTGATTTATTAAATCTAAAAAGAACTACCAAATTAAGTTATACAAAAATTATCTAGATCTAAGTCTTGCTAGGGTTAGGCTTAGGGGAAGTTAGGAGATTAAAGGTTTCCTCACCGCTTTCAATGCCTTATTTTAGATCTATTAGATGTTATGCTAATTATCAATAAAGTGGATTAGAATCGTTTGGGAAGATGTTTCTTCCTCTAGGTTCTTGTCCTTCCTTTATCGATCCTTACCCTAACCTCCATGGAAAACACGCGCAACCGGTCCTTTATACTACGGTGTCACCATTATCTCGAGAGATAAGGTGCCGTAGGGAGCGGTGCGTGCGTGCATGCATGGAGTTCTAATTCTTAGGTGTGAAGGGGCATGAAAGGGGTGAGAGATCTCATCTCTCAAACCTTTCCCTAAGGCCAACCCTAACAAGCGAGGAGATTACTCGCTCATTAGGAGATTAAAAGACATTCTAAATTAAAAGAGAATTAAAGCAAAGAATTAAAAGTAATTTACTATTTTTTATTGATGGCTCTCTCCAAACAATAATGCAGAACAGATCTGAATTTGTGAAATGAAAAGAGGCATCGGGTTTACAATCTTTTGATTACAATTTATAAGTAAACAGGGAAAACTAGGGTTACAGATTCTCGCGTATGTGATTTTACAGATATGCCCACGAAAAATCCTAACCCACGCACTGACGCACCGACACGAGAAAATTGCACCGACACGGGCTCGAAATGGCCGCGGAACCGCGGCATTAGTGGGCTTGGGCCGCGGTTCCGCGGCCCTTTGGTGAGATCATCTCACCAAACTTCCTGGTCTGCATAGTGGTTATTTGGGCTTCTTTATTCTTCACTACTTTTCTCTGTTTGGCTTTTTATTCTTCTCCAGATCTTTCAGTGAAAACTTGTAGCGATCTTTTAACCGTTTGCCTTGACATTTTGGACCATGCACTGTTCTTCGTCTAGGTTTGAATAGGACCCTTCTACTTGTTGGTCAAAAGTCACTCTTTTGTATATTTTTTTTGTCTTTTTCACTGTATTCGCTCCAAGAACCTGTATCCTGTAACATGCAGCAGACATGCGTCAAAAGCACCTGTTTAATTATAAAACAAATAAGAATTGGGGAATATAAATTGCAATATTATGATATGAACAAATACCCCCAAACTTATCTTTTGCTCGTCCTCGAGCAAATTTATTTTTTATTCACTAAAATCTTAACCATACTTTCGCAGGGAAACGCGATTGCACTGAGCATGTGCAACAAGCCGTTAAACCTCTAGGTGTCCCTAGTAGGAGGAGTGTTGTCTCCTGAGGGTTTTCAGCGGATTACACCCACAAAATCCTATCAATTCGGCCCATTGACTTTTGTTCTCCAATTAGGTTTTCTAACTAAGAATTCTATTATCGTCGACCCGTAAATTATCCACCCACATTCTTCACACTTCCTCATCATCTAACTTAAGATTATATATATCCTATAGACTTACTTAGCTTTCGGCATTTCTTAAGTTTTCCTTCTAGGGTTCCATCTCCACTTAGGAATTTCTATCAACTCTATTAAAGATACAAGTTCTATCATTCATTCCTTTCTCTCATTTAAACTCTAATCACATATCCCCACGTGTGTGTGTATAAATTACCCCTACACTTGGAAATTCAAATCAAGCAATCGTACTCTTGTCCATTGTCCAAAGCACTTATTAATTGGTGAATTTTTTTGATTGAATTTCGCTTACACATCCTTCATGCGACCGTTAATACTTCTTGAGGTACCAACAACCGATTACAAGATGCGTTAGCACTTTAAAGCGTACTTCCTAGTTTTGCAACACCCAAGGCTTTAGCAGTGACTCCCAAACCAGTTGGTCTAAGGCACTAGTTGATGAAGCACCCTCGCTAAATATTTTTCTATTTTTCACAGCCTTAAGTAATCACAAAAACCAGTGTCCATTTTTTTCTCTATTCACTTTTTTTTCCTTTTATTTTCATTGTACTAAGAACTTTAGACAAGAGCATTTCAAGGTCTCTTCTAGTATTCCAAGTTTCAAGGTGCGTGATTGTGCAAGTTGTAGGGTATACATTTTCAGAATTTAGACTTAAGCTAGGAACTATTTTTCAAACTTATACTTTAATAAGAACATCAATACCCTTCCCTTGTTTCGACTTAGCCCAAGAAGTGAACCCAAAATTTGCCTATTTCTAAATAAACTACAAGGCATATACTTTCTACCGTTAAACTTTAAGGAATGTTATTTTTAGGGTTTTTAATTCACTAAGTTTAAGATCTAGTTGCTCTTAGCTATTTAACCTATCTGTCAAACTCTAGTCAAATAAGGCCAAAATCGAATACAATTATTTTTATAATTTTTCAAAATTTTTCAATTTTTATGAGTTTTCAAATAAGTATGCAAATGCAAAAATATGTACAAATGAATGCGAAGGAAGAAGACGTACCGAGCATACCCCCAAACTTGAACTTGACAGAGTCCTCACTGTCATGCTATACCAAGAAGGTAAAAATGCCGGCACTTCCCTGTTTATTTATTTATAATTTTTTTCTTATCGTTAAGAAAAACAAAAATATATACAGAAAGCCCCCCCCCAAACTTCATTTAAACAATGTTAGACATTACTGCCAAACTTTGCATAGACCAAACGTCAACACCAACCAGTTGAAAAATTTATCAGTAAAGAGTATCGGTTGGTGGAAGAATAAGTTGTAGCGATTCAAAAAGAATTGGGGAAGATAGAAGTGGTGGTATGGAAGGTGTGGAGGTGAATAGAAAGGAGGTGGTGATGAATCAAAACGAGAATGTGAATGATCTGTAATCAGTGGAATATTGGCATTCTCGTAGCTTATTAAAAGAAATGGGGGTGGTTCAACTTCTAAAGGAGGAGGTTGACTAACCACAATATCCCCAAGATATTTCTGTGGATCCTTTATTGACTTGGCATCATCCATCATATGCATATGATATTCAATTATGAGAGAACTAATCTCCTCAATGTCTGCCATAGTCCAACCGAAAGCTTGCCGCTTATCTTGTAAGACCATCAAAAGGGCGTTCTCTTGCTTAAGGGCTAGAGAAGTCGATATGATAACGGGAAAGGTCTCATTCTCACCTATGTAAGCATATTTAAGGTGAGACGGCAAGGGCGTGAGTTCGAGTTTCGGAGGTGAAACAATCATTGGCAAAATTGGGAAATCTACCTCGAACTCAAAGGACTCCAACACAGGTTCGAAATCACTGCAAACAACCGATTTGGATGGTTCAACTAATTCATCCAAAAATTCAAAAGTCTCATATTCTGGCTGTGAGTCGTCATCATCCGAAAAAGTGAAACATTCATAATCAATATCGGTTGTGTTAACTGTGGTAGGCTCGAGGAGGGACGCATTAGTGGCGTCAAAACTGTTCTCATCAAACAAAAATCTTTCAAGCTCGCAGTCCTCCTGCGTGATTTCGTGAATAGAGCAAACTTCTCGTGTACTAGTTTTAGGCACAGGGGGCAGACTTCCTAACTTATAAATATTGAAGACACTAGACGTCTTCCCGAAGGATAGAGTCATGGAGCCATTGCGACAGTTTATTACAACATTGGAAGTTGCCAAAAATGGTCGACCGAGAATCACCGGAATATGGTTCCGTGAGTTAGCAACAGGTTGTGTATCCATAACAATAAAATCAATGGGGAATATGAACTCCCCAACTTTGATCAACACATCCTCTAGCTCACCCCTTGGATGGGTGATTGATCGATCAGCCATTTGGAGAGTACAACGAGTGGGTTTCAACTCTCCAACCCCTAATTGTTCGTACACGGAGTAGGGAAGCAGGTTAACACTAGACCCAAGATCTAAAAGTGATCGATTAATTTTCTTATCCCCAATTGTGATTGAAATCGTAGGACAGCCGGGGTCCTTTCGTTTTTGGGGTAAGGGTTGAGGTTGGTTAATAGCATTGCTCACTGCACTAGCCACTAGCACTTTCTTGGGTATTTGAGATGACTTTCTCTTCGAGGTGCATAAGCCCTTTAAGATTTTTGCGTATGAAGGGACTTGTTGGATTGCATCCAAGAGAGGTATATTTATGCTAACCTGCTTAAATAACTCCACAATCTTCTCTATTTGTGCAGTTGGTTTATTGGGACTCAACTTGTTTGGAAATGGAGCATTTTGAAAATTTGTTGAGTCAAATGTCTGTGGAGTAGAATGTGGAGTAGGAACGGATCCCAGTGTGGGTCCGTTCGGATTAGAAGAAGAAGAGCCTTTTGAAGAATGGAGAATAGGCTCTAGCGGAGGAAATGAGGGTGAAGAAGAAGGAGGAGAAGAAGAAGGAGAAGATGACGATGGAGAAGAAGAAGAAGAAGAACCACCGGCGGGGATGTCATCACTAATACCCACATTATTCTGCAACACTCTTCCGGATCTCAACGTGGTAACCGCATTTACATTATGATTGCGATATGCGTTTTGTGTGTGACCAGGATTTGGCAATGGTTGAGATGGAAGCTTTCCCTTTTCTCTCTCGCTCAACGCAGCGGTTAATTGTGCAATTTGTGCCTCAATAGATTTGATACTTTGATCGTGTGAAGCATTGTTATGCATCAAAGACTGAACACAATTTTCAAATCTTGCTGCGGATTCTGTAGATTGCTTGAGAAATGCATCTAGACTTTTTTCTAGCGAGATAACCTTATCATCATTTAGTTGAACCAAATTGTTCGTTTGATTTGAATAAGGTTGTTGTTGGAAAGGCTGCTGGTTTTGAGCTTGTTGGGGTGCTTGTTGTTGTGGAGGAGGCCTTTGAAAGTTGTTGTTTCCTTGGAGTTGCCGATTTTGATTCCAAGCAAAATTTGGGTGGCTCCTCCAACCCGGATTGTAGGTCGAAAAGTAAGGATCATTTCTTTGTCGTTGCTGAAAGGCAGCATTGACTTGATCTTGTCCTTGAATAGGTGGATTATAAGGACACTCTTCGGTAAGGTGTGATGGATCCGAACAACAAGCACAAACAGTTCGTGGGGGTAAAGCAGGGGCAGGAGAAGACGATGAGATTTTGGTCTCAATGGCTTCTAGCTTTTTCATAAGTGCGGCCATCTCAGCCTTCATAGCAATCGACATATCTACTTGATGTATGCCTGCCATAGATTGACCAATAGAAGAAGATGAGGTGGTCTTTGTGCTCTCCCACTGAATTGTTTGTTCACTAAAATCCTCGAGAAACTGCCATGCTTCCTCACTAGATTTGGTTAGAAAGTGACCTTGACAAATGGTTTCTAGCAACTGCTTCGTTGCCGGGTTCAATCCCTCGTATAATGTTTGGCAAAGTTGCAAACTTTCGATCCCATGATGAGGGCATTGAACAAGTAGGTCTTTGAATCTTTCAAAACACTTCCAAAATGGTTCGGAAAGAAACTGGGAGAATTGTATTATTTCATTGCGAATTCTCGCGGTCTTGTGATGAGGATAAAACTTTTTAAGAAAAGCTTTAACAAACTCGTCCCAATTTCTAATTGAATGTGATGCTGTGCTGTATAGCCACTTCTCGGCTAAGTCACATAAGGTGAAAGGAATGATCCTTAGCCTTATAGCGTCATCACTTAATTGGGTAGTTTTCATCATGGCGCGAACGTTTTGGAATTTATTGGTAAAGATATAAGCATCTTCAGATTCCAAACCATGAAATTTTGGCAGCATATTGATGAAATGTGGTTTTATTTCAAAATTTTCCCCATTTGCCTGTGTGGGTGAAAGACAGGTAGGTAAAGAAGTGCGAACGGGGTAAAAGAGATCCTGGAGCGTGATTCATTGGGGTGCTACAACAGGCGGAAGATTCGGGTTATTCTCACCTAACGGAGGTGGAATCATTCCCATCGGTAAGGTATTGTTGGGGTTGAATCCCGACATACCTTCGAAAGAAGAATTTGAAGGTGGAGGTAAGGAAATGGAGGGAATGGCGACTTCGGTGTCGAAGGGTTCGTCGGTCGGTACCAACGAAACACAGACTAATCGGGCGTTAGTATCCCTAGTCCAAAGTGACATACACTAAAAGGGGTAGTGCAGTCAGAAAAAAAATAAAAGACAGAATGTGGAGGTAAGAAAACGTCAATGAAGGGAAGTGGTGTAAGTGAGTTGCAACTTCCTTTAGCGACAAGTTGCAAGTTTTTAAAAGATTTTCATTTTTTTTTATGTTAGAATGTTTGCAAAGAGGTTTTTGAAAAGAGACTCCTGACACAATTGCTATCAACCACACATGCACAATCAGGCCTAGATCTAGGGTCACCTAGGTCTGCTAGACAGCTCCTAACTAGGGCTAGAAATAGGACCTCAAACCGCCTCTTCACCGACAATTGCGGTCAGGTAAGTGCCAGGTAAGTGGGAAGGAACCACAGTAGTGGGCCTAATTAATAACCACTAGCCTAGACACACTAGCCTAGACACCGCAAAGTCAGATTAGGATAAACGGTCGATGCCTATACTAGTCCTTTTCCTATTGAGCTCGATGTCCTTAGGGCTGAGTCTAGTATTTTTTAATTAATAGTGGTCAATGCAAATGCTTTAAGTGTTTTCTGGCGTCCTGGGAAGGGTGATGAAATCCCCACCCAATCTGAGTTTGGTCAATTATCCTCTTAAAGTCCGATTAAATTATGCAAAACATTAAATTCACTTGCAATCAAAAAAAATTTTAGCGCGGCGCAAAGAAACCTGCAGAAAATCTGCTATTTAGAAGGGGAGAGAAGATTTTTAGTGCAAAGAAATCCTGCAGAAAATTTTCACAAAAGATATATAGGGATTTTCAGAGAGGAGAATGAGGAAACAGACCAGAAAATTTGGTGCGCTGACGTGGCAGTCGGAGCGCGGAACCGCGGTTTTGGGCGAAATATGCAGCGGCAGGGCGGCGGAGTAGTGGGATCAGGCTCTGAAAAAATTTCTGCTGCTCTGTTATCAAATTTCCCCTCTGTTCTGATGTGCTTTTTCCATATTTGCCCCCTGTAAATTTTAAGATCCTCGATTCTTCGCTGTTCCTGCAAGATTCAAACAATAAAACCCTTCAAACAGATAAAAGTTGATAAAATGTTTTTGTATTTTTTTCTATTTTCAGATATTTAAGATTTATATAACCCGAAATTACACAAAAGAAATTTTACGCCATCCCCGGCAACGGCGCCATTTGATTAATGCAAGAATATATGTTAACCGTAATCAGAAACGGCATCGCTTTGCAGCTAGCCGGTGAATACGGGTCGATCCACAGAGATGTGTAATTTTCTTATGTGTTTTTACGAGTTGATTCCAATGGTTGTTTGGATTGATTTATTAAATCTAAAAAGAACTACCAAATTAAGTTATACAAAAATTATCTAGATCTAAGTCTTGCTAGGGTTAGGCTTAGGGGAATTTGGGAGATTAAAGGTTTCCTCACCGCTTTCAATGCCTTATTTTAGATCTATTAGATGTTATGGTAATTATCAATAAAGTGGATTAGAATCTTTTGGGAAGATGTTTCTTCCTCTAGGTTCTTGTCCTTCCTTTATCGATCCTTACCCTAACCTCCATGGAAAACACGCGCAACCGGTCCTTTATACTACGGTGTCACCATTACCTCGAGGGATAAGGTGCGTAGGGAGCGGTGTGTGCGTGCATGCATGGAGTTCTAATTCTTAGGTTTGAAGGGGCATGAAAGGGGTAAGAGATCTCATCTCTCAAACCTTTTCCTAAGGCTAACCCTAACAAGCGAGGAGATTACTCGCTCATTAGGGGATTAAAAGACATTCTAAATTAAATGAGAATTAAAGCAAAGAATTAAAAGTAACTTACTAATTTTTATTGATGGCTCTCTCCAAACAATAATGCAGAACAGATCTGAATTTGTGAAATGAAAAGAGGCATCGGGTTTACAATCTTTTGATTACAATTTATAAGTAAACAGGGAAAACTAGGATTACTGATTCTCGCGTATATGATTTTACAGATATGCCCACAAAAAATCCCAACCCACGCACCGACGCACCGACACGAGAAAATTGCACCGACACAGGCTCTAAATGGCCGCGGAACCGCGGCATTAGTGGGCTTGGGCCGCGGTTCCGCGGCCCTTTGGTGAGATCATCTCACCAAACTTCCTGGGCTGCATACTGGTTATTTGGGCTTCTTTATTCTTCACTACTTTTCTCTGTTTGGCTTTTTATTCTTCTCCAGATCTTTCAGTGAAAACTTGTAGCTATTTTTTAACCGTTTGCCTTGACATTTTGGACCTTGCACTGTTCTTCGTCTAGGCTTGACTAGGACCCTTCTACTTGTTAGTCAAAAGTCACTCTTTTGTACCTTTTTTTTTGTCTTTTTCACTATATTCGCTCCAAGAACCTGTATCCTTTAACATGCAGCAGACATGCGTCAAAAGCACCTGTTCAATTATAAAACGAATAAGAATTGGGGAATATAAATTGCAATATTATGATATGAACAGTACCCGTTTGGGATCAGTATTTACAAAGGAGACTCTGCCGAAATTTTCGGAAAAGACTTGATGTTTTAAAAATGTTTACTAACTTTCAAAGTGATTTATACGCAAACTTTTCTTCTTTTAAACAGTTTAGATTTCTAGGATTTTGGCTTATTTTAATTAGATGGGGTCCTATAGACTTCATATGATTCAAGTGCCAGTCGCGTGCCTTTTCGGGTCGTGACAAAGTTGGTATCAGAGCGCTAGGTTTAACTTTAGTTCGAGTCTATGTTTGACTATGCGGAGTCTAGGACATATATATATATATATATATATATATATATATGTATATATATATATATATATATTCAGAACATAGGCTTGACCTTACGGAACTTAGACTTGGTCGAGAGGGTATTAGACCCGATCTTTCGTCGCATAGGTTGACCTTGGTTGATGGAGTATGCGACTTAAGTAGAGTGACGTACCGTGTGTATGTTCCGCGGCATACTTACGATACGCTACTCCGCTTAAGAAGCCTTACGATATACATTTCTTTGCATAGTATTATATTCATTCCTATGATCTATCCTCATCGATATCGGTTGGTGATTTATTACCACGATCACATAGGCAGAGAGAGCTGCAGCTAGAGTTGCGGTCAGCATGAGCTCGACTTGGACGGGGACTGACGAGGGCGTAATTCCGGCGACACACGATTGGATATATGTGTTGTTTTATTGTGTTTTCCCTCCATGAGCGTTTAATGGATTACTTTTACTAAAATTTCTCAAACTTGCAAATCAGCACCAGAGGATTGGGCCATTGCTATAGGCCAGCCAGAATGTGATGACCATCAATGCACCGATTATTCTTAATGATTGAGGCACTGTTCAGCATGCGGAAGAATGATTCAGTTGTTGCTGCAACTGACGAGATATCGCCCTAAGCTATTACAGCATGATTTTATACTTAGATATATGATAGAAGATCGCTAGTCATCCGAGGATAGATGACTAGGACATGTGGTTCGTAGCATACCCCGATGCGAGGTCATCAGATTGATTGATTCTAGCTTGAGAAGGCTTCACGCAGGTACGTTGAGAGTCGGTAGAAAGCGATCGAATGTCAGAAACCCATTTTTCCAAGTTTAAAGTATTTGGAAAAACATGTAAGTAATTCCGTGGACCCTCGAGAAGAATGAAACTGTAAGTGCACGGCGGCGCCCCGGCCGTCAATCCGACGCCGGAAAGCGGAAGCGGTGAATAACTTAAATTTTGCGGACTTTGCAAACCGGCACCACCGCGCACTAAACACCCGGATCGTTACCATTAACTAGTCTAAGCTACTAAACAAGATGGGTTAGAGATATACCGACGATCCAAGTCCTCCGGTCTTCATCTCCACTCCGATCTCCTCGCGGGATCTCCGTCCGTCTCCTCCTCGTCGCCGGAAGTGCACCACATCGCCTTCTTCGTTTACGGGCTCCCACCTCAATGCCGAGGCAACTCGGGCAAGAAGCCGGCTACTCGACGTGCCCAAGATTCGTTGTAGAATTCGTAGAGAAGGAGTCTCATTTTTGGGGTTTGGAGTTGTGCCATTTTGTGGAAGAAAAGAGAGGAACTTTTGGAAATGAACTAGAGGGCTTTTCTAGTGAGCAAGAGAAACAAAATGCCACCCATAAAAATGAATCCATACCCCCCCTTTGGAATGGCCGGCCCCCCCTTTACCAAGTGAGATTGGAGAGAGAAAAGACAAGGGGTGGGTGGAACAATAATGCAAGGTGGAGTGTCATGGAAAAAAGCAAGTGATGATGAGAGGCAATGATCACTCCCAAAACCAACACTGATCCAACCATCATCACCAAACTCATCATCAACAACCATGATGATCACTAAAAGTCAAGCAATCATGACAAGAAGAAGTCAAGGTCAATGAAAAGATGTCATGATACAACTATATGCAAAGACCCCCTTCCACAATTGCCTATTTACAACAATGCAAATAAGCCCTCCTCCACCAATCTTCGGCCAATGAACGGAACAATGGAAATTGGCCGAAACGGAAAGCAAACTGGCAACTCCATAAAACTGGTCCCGTAATAAATTACAGGAAAACCCCGATACTGTGCATACACACCCGCATCTGTATTTCGACCGAAATACAAATGCAATGAGACAAAGTCTACACTGTACTATACTAGGATCCGGCTTAAACCAAAGCCGGCTAGTAATATCTGTTCGATCCTGATCCGTGCAATACCGCACGTATCTGATCGAACCCTGCCATATAACCATACGGCCTATAGTACAAACTGTCCGATCCTGATCCGTGCAATACCGCACGTATCTGATCGGACCTTGCCATATCTCCATACGGCCTCTACAACCTTTCGCCCGAAAGCTGAGTAACTGAAATTGTGGTGGACTCTAAAGACTCGTCAATACTATGGCTGTGGATTTAACCACTAGCAAGTCAGAGGTATATGCCAATACGTGACGGGCCACCAGCTATTGACCAAAAGGGACGTCGATGAGGAAGCTCACCCCGACACCCAACTGAGCCTGTCAGTGACAATATCCGTGCAGTCCGGTCCGTTCGTCTATGAGTATCGCATGGCGGGCCTAGGGGGTTGGTAAAAGTCAGACCCCCAAAAGCGGTACAAGTCGTGTCGGAGTGTAGCCCAGAACACCCTGAGATACTACTGGAATACCTACCAGTAAATCTCCTTGCCTTGGCCAAGGACTTTGTGTAATGGCTCTCCTAGACACAGCACGACCTCACCCCCAATACCGGGAGAGACGAACCCCTGAAGATACGCTCACTGCCTCCATGTGGCTCGGTACTGTACCCAACTAAAACCTGTTTGCACGACTCCTTTGAGCCGTGGTAGGGTAGTAATCAAAGTACAGTGGGAACTCACACGAGACAAATGACGATCCCCAGGTCGATGAACTAACCTGCACACATGTCACCAGGGAACTGCCATCTGATGTCTGGTATATGACCAACTAGCATGTTCCCGGCGAGTCCTGTCCGGTGTACTCATAACCCAATGAGCACCTGTATACATCTTAGGTGATCCAACTGACACCAGTGGCTTGTGAGACCGGCCACCGCCCTTCGTCGGGGTCTCGACTGTATACACTAGTCTACTAATGGAGTATCGATGCCCAGTCTCGAAACTCCCACGACTAGGGACCTTTTAAGGATAAGCTTATAGACCCCCAGCTCCCACTTATATGATCGCCCTCATACTGCTGGTGGTCAAGCAAGAATCCTAGGGGCTCTATCAACGTGTAATAGCGACGTGTCATGTCACCTAAAGCAGTACATGATGATAAAGGTAAACCAGATAGCATACTATCATCTCGAGTAAGACTGTCCTACCGGGATAGGTCCTCCCTCAATCATTACAATCACGTACCTGTGACCTAATAATTGACTCTGAGGGCACTATCTCCAACAGAAACCCTAACTCGATATAATGACCATGTGAACACTTTTGAACCTTAGGGTTTACGGCTATTCCGCGGTGCCATTAATAAGGCTTGGGTTTGCCCTTCTACTGCTGGTCCATAGGTATTGTGGCACTTATTGGATATTATTAAACTGTACTCAAGAGTTGAGCTATCGGGGAATTATGGGACTTTGACGAATCGATCGAAAAGTTCAACGTCGTTCGGATATCATGTGTTGGGATACATTGCTTGGGAGACTCCAGATATAAGTATAGCCGTTGGAGCGCAGTCCATACAGCTATGAAGAGACGAGTCCGGATCAGTCGACATTAGAGAGAAGTGGAGTAAGAGATTCGTATGAGATTTTGATGAGATGACGTTCCACTCCGTTGACATCAGAGATGTGATATGCATGCAGAAGCATTGAATATGGATATATCTTCCAGAAGGAGCCGCGATGAGCATGCAGCCGTTCCGGAACAAGAAAAAGATTTCGTAAAGGATGATAATGTAACGTTTTAGAAATTGTTTCGCGAATTTTCCGTTTTTAGGGTAAAATAGTCGGTGTTTTCCGTTTTAACCAGATTGTGATCAAACTTCTATATAGACTTGACGGCACCTAGCTTAGCTAGAATGAAGCTTCTGCGCGGGCTTTGTTGGTCAATTGGAACTTTTGGTTCATATAGAATTTTTCCCTAATTAAATATTATTTTAAATTTTTAATTATGCACTTAATTAGTGGTAATTACATTTTTGGTTTGGGTTAACTACTGCTAATGTGAATCTATGCTAAGTTAATCACTAGATTAACACTAATCCATCTTTGAAAATATCTCATCAAAATTTCTAGATATTTGTGGTTTAATTTGAAAATTTAAAGAAAAGAAAAGAAAATGTGGCATTTGCATTAATGAGCTTTAAATGATTATAGCTAGAAGTTTCCACACTTTTCCATAAAACACCCCTCTCCTTCATTTTTGGCCGGCCCTCCCCCTTGCTTCCCTCTCTTCCATTTCACCCCATTTCAACTCTTTTTAGCTCACAAAATTCATCAAAATCCTTAATTTATCCGACAAATTCAAAAACAAATCATTACCCATTAATCGTTAGCCCTAAACTTGCTTAGATCTTCAAGAAAGTTTTGATTTTGGAGGCTAAAATTTAGAGTTGTGTTTGCAAGTTTCAAAACCTAATTTGAGGTATAAATCTTAACCCTAAACTCTTTTTGTTGTTTCAATACATTAAGCTAGCATATAAGATGTTTAATTAAAGCTTTTATTTAGATATTTAGAATTTATAGTAAGAGTTTTGTTAATCAAGTTAGGGTTTTGTTAGTTGTTATGGTTACGTGTGAATGTTTAGACAAAGAAAACTTAACCTTGTAGCAAGATTGTTATTTGATATTTTCCTAATTGTCTAATTAGCAAACTAAACTTTTTCTAATCCTATTTAGGTGAGTTCAAAATTATAGTAAACGTTTGTATGGTTTAATCATGCTATAATATGATGTTTGTGATTTCTAGTTTTGATAAAACTTGTAGTTTTGAGCTAAAATGATATATGTTGCTTACTAGATTTCCGGATAATTTAGGCGTGGGTATCTTTTGACGTTGCGACGTTATTTATATTAGATTCCACGTTATTTATTGTGTTGTGAACGCACGATCGGTACAATCAGGGTCTAGGCTTGATGGTTGTGTCGTTTAGCATTCCTAGCTAGGGTTGTGCCGATGTCATTCGTATCTTTGTGTAGTTTTTGCTCGTGAGTTGGTTTCGTAGTGTCGCTATGCATGTTAGCCACTAGACGGACTCTTGAGAGTATGTTGTAATTGGTGCGTCGGTCAAACGTAGTTTGTACGTGTTATTGGACGATTGCTAATATACACTTGTTATATTGTTATATGCTTTCATGATCCCAGGCGGGGACTTCGGGCGCTGCGAAGAAGGAAAAGCTAGTGGTTGGCTTTACTTAGCCAGGATTGTGGTGAGTGGATTTAGCATCTACAGGGGAATCGCCCGCATGGCGTTATGCGTCTGGGCTAGATTAAATGATATGACTATTAGTTAGATGTATACGGATATTGATTATGCATGTGTACCTTTGTTGCATATCTCATTTCCTATTGTGCATGGACTTAGTATTAATAAGACACAACACCATTATTGACGGTTCATATTTCACGAGCACTAATTGTTTTCTACACACACACCGTCGATAATTGCCATGACACGCACAACACCTATACATATGTGATATTGTATTGTTTATGGACATTGAGACATGTTCCTCATTTTCATTATGCATATGACATATAGCATACCTGTATACCTACATGCTTACACATGTGCCTTGACATGCTTACATGCTAGTTACCCATATACCTATATGGTATTGTATCATTAGTGATAGGTATATACACATATGAGGCATAACTACATGTACATCTTGCTTACATACTTATACATATACCTAGGGGTATTACATCATTATTGATAGGTAGATACACATATCTTGCTATGCCAACATGGTTACGCATACCTGGCTATAGCTACATGTTCATCTTTATTTGATATTGTATGGACTTGGAGAAATTAGGAACCGCATGATATATATATTAACTTGTTGTAGTTAAATAGCGGTTTTTCCTTTATATGCTCATATCACTGTTTCATGTTGCATATATTACCTTCATGGATTTCATATGATGTTCTCTGATATTTTTACTCCTAAGTATATATAACAGTGGAATGGGACGCTGTTATATATGCATATGTATATATAACAGTGGAATGGGACGCTGTTATATATGCATATATATATATATATATATATATATATATTAGTGGAATGGGACGCTAATATATATATTGATTCATGCAGTTATACTTATTCATTACTTGATATTTTCTGGATTTGAGTACCGTGGTTGTTTCATGAAATTATGCATTATTTGAAAAACCCGGTTTCTCTTGATATGATATTTCTGCAGCCACCATGAGTTTTATCGGTTCTGATATATATATACCCCATGCGAGGAGGCGTTGTGGGCCGTGTGCGGGTACATTGTTGGGCCCAGAGGTACCCCGGGGCAAGAAAGGTATTTCGATGGACCACGCCGATGAGCCTGACTGGGGAACCATACCTACCGGTGACAGTATTTCTGACACGGCGGTTATCGTGGGGATACCGACCGGTGTCATGTACATATGGATACTTCGGATTTCGTGTGTCGAAGCTGGGCGCTCAAGTTTTCGAGATAGCGTTTGATACGTACCTATCAGGGTCAGTCGTGGTGACAGCACTTGATAGATCAGTATTTATGTGTCGATTCTAGACACTTGTTTCATGATGTTTTTGGGTGTCGATATTGGACACTCACTTTATATGAATCTTACCCGATACTGGATATAGGATATATGAGATTTACTTGATATTGTACATTCAGGATATATGAGGTTTACTTATGATTGTACATTCAGGATATATGAGATTTACTTGATATTGTACATTCAGGATATATGAGGTTTACTTGAGATTGTACATTCAGGATATATGAGCTTTACTTGATATTGTACATTCAGGATATATGAGATTTACAGGATATGAGGGCCAATTTAGGGGTTGATTTGAGGAAATTTGGGATTTAGATTGTCTTGATGGACTTTGGTCCAGTCACGAGGTCAGGATTCCGTGAGAATGACATGTTTTATTCCATACTCCTCATTTTTTTTATATGCATTGCTTTATGTATTAGTAGTACCTGATAGAGTACCTTTCATGACTGTTGCATATACATATTGTCATATTATTGCTTCATGTATTAGTTGTACCTGCTAGAGTACTTTTCATGACTGTTGCATACATATGACCATTTATTGCTATCCGCTTGCATATGCTAGATTCATGCTGTACGTGCATACTTGCGATTACCTGCATATGTTATTTACTATTCACGGGTTGGCAACATTCCCCCGTTGTGCCACAGGGTTTGCAGGTTGTTCTTAAGAGTTGTCGAGGCAGGGCTTCTACCTATCATATCATCTTTTGCGGCGGATACCGCTTCGGCTGACTGCGTGCTGTTTTGCTATAGGTGGGTTTTGCGGTTATCCGATGTTGCTTATTGTATATTCGTTGTATCCCGTACTCTCCATCTACCACTTTCATGTATTGACTTAGAGACGAGTTATGAGGACGATATTGTATATTATTTTGGTGACTTGGATGTCTTTTATGCAGTTTTACTTATATCGTCTTTTATTTCTTCACTACAGCGTCGTATATCTGTTGTGGTAGTTGTTTTCCGCCTTTGGGCATAGTTTTGCTCCTGTTGGGGATGCTTTACTTATATTTTTGTTGTACCCATTTTTGGGGTTAGTTTTTACAAAGGAGGTGCTGCCAAATTTTTAAGAAAGTATGGTTGGACTTTAAAGAATTTGGTTTGAGATTTCACAAGTTTTGAAAATGCTATTATCACTTACTACTTTTGATGGTTTAGATTGCTGGGTTTTCGGCTTACTTAAATTGCGTTACGCTTGTAGACATTGCGTAGTTTAAGGGCCGTCACGTGCCAATTTCGGATCGTGGCAAAATTGGTATCAGAGAGCTAGGTTTTACCTTTCGGAGTGTTAGATGACCTTGGTATGATAGAGTAGGTAGCTTAAGCAGAGTAACGTAGTGTGTGTATGTCCGCGGCATACTCACGACACGGTACTCCGCCTAAAGTGACCTAAGTACTAATTGCTTGAAATTCATTCCTTAATGATACATATCCTTGTGATTCGATTTCCGTGTTCATATCGAATCCTTTTTCCATTTATAGCCTTTGTCGCCGATGACTATGAGGACTCAGAGAGGTGCAGCGAGGGCCGAGGTCAGAGTTGACTCGTGTGGGATGAGGACTGACCAGGATGGTACGCTCGTTGCACAGGAGCAGATGGTTCCGCCTTCGATAGATCCTATCGCTAAGCTTGAGGCAGAGATGCAGGACTTGCGCCAGACGATGAGGTCTTTGGTTGAGGCCAGTAGAGCGCGACGACAGGAGGTTGCCAGCCCTGTTACCCGGTTATTTTCCTTGCGATCTGTACACAGTATTGTGTTACTTACACAGCACCAGTGCACGCAGCCCTATTTGAAAAGGAGCGTCATTCCGAGACTTTGGGAGTTTGAAGACAGAGGAGGGCTCGTACAGGTGTATCGGCCCAGAGACAGAGGTTCAGTCACCGTGACAGGTTTCATGCGCGTCGCGGGAGTAGCAGAGGCTTGGGACGAGGAGAGTCGTGTTAGCTAGATCATCCTTTTGTGGTGTTAATTTCTATCAGCGATTCTCTTGTTGCACGACATGTGTTTCGGGCATGTGTCAATCAGATAGGAGATAGTGATTCGTCCGTCATTTTGTTCCTTCTAGAGATATTGGATTTGACGTTCTCCTAGGCACGAACTGGTTAGATACGTGCTATGCGTCCGTGGACTGCCGTGAGAAAACAGTCAGGTTCTGTTTTCCCGGCGAGTCAGTTTCTTGTTGTGCAGGGAGGCAGTGGTGTCGCCTCTCACAACTTGAATTTAGCCTTTTTCGCTAGTCGGCTTTTGAGGAGAGGATGTCGAGAATTCTTGGCTTTCATTCGGGATGCCGAAGCCACAGTGGGTTTGTTGGACCGGGTTCCTATCGTGCGGGAGTTTCCGACCTTGTTACAGATGAGCCGGCGGAGCTTAGGGAGCTTAAGGATCAGCTGCCGAGTTGCTAGATAAGGGGACCTGTATGTCCAAGTATTTCGCTTTGGGGAGCTCCTATTCTGTTCGTCAGGGAGAAAGACATCAGTTTGAGGTTGTGTGTTGATTGATCGTCAATTGAACCGAGTTACGGTGCGGATAGGTATCCTTTACCTCGCATTGACGATTTGTTCGACTTGCTCCAGAGTGCGAGACATTTTCTTAGTTTGTTTGGGATCAGGTCATCATTGGTTGCGGGTTCGGAGTGATGACATTCCGAAGACTACTTTTTGTGCGCGCTACGGGCAGCATGTGTTTTGGTGGTGTTGTTGGACTCACCAATACCCTAGCAGCATTCGTGTATATGATGAACCATGTTTCTTCAGGCCGTTCCTCGACCAGTTGATTGTTGTGTTATTGACGACACTTTGGTCTTTTTCCCAGAGTCGTGAGGAACATGTGCAACTCTTGAGGATTTGCCTTGCAGACATTGGGAGAGCACTAGCTGTTTGCTAATTTCTCGGAGTGTTCCTTCAGGCTTGATTGTGTTGACTCCTTGGTCTTGTAGTTACTGGAGACGGTATTCGTATGGACCCGAGGAAGATCGAGGCCGTACAGCTTTAGACCAGACCTGTTCAGTGACTGAGGTCCACGGTTTTTGGGTTTAGCCGGTTTTTACCGCCGTTTTGTGCAGGATTGTTTGTGTATCACTGCACCGTTGATTGGACTAACCGGGAAGGAGGTTCTTTTTCTTAGACTAAGGCATGTGTGCGGAGTTTTCAGCAGTTGAAGACTCGGTTGACAACTGCACCGGTTCTTTCTTTGCTTCTGGATCGGGCGACTTTGTTGTTTACTGTGATGTTTCGCGAGTGGGGCTCGATTGTGTACTGATGAGGCATTTTAGAGTTATCGCTTTTGCTTCCCAACAGTTGGAGGAAGTACGAGAAGGATATCCCACTCATGATCTGGAGATGGCCGCGGTGGTCGTGCGTTGGAGATTTGGGACACTACTTGTGTGGAGAGTCATGTCAGATTTTCACGGACCACCAGAGCTTAATGTACATCTTCCTGCAGCGGGTTTTGATTGTTGAGACAGCGCCGTTGGATGGAGCTTGAGAAGGATTGTGTTGGTGAGATCCTTCATTACCCATGGCTAGGCGATTGTGGTAGCTGATGCTGGAGTCGTAGGCCCGGGGTTAGCTTGTCCCAGTTGTGCACAGTTCTGAGACAGTCTTCTGTAGATTTACAGTTCTTGTGCGATCGTTGAGTACAGCTTAAGTTCGCATCTACTGAGGGTACAGCTTGCTCATGTCCGCACCCGTCCACTTTTACTTAATTGTTTTCGTGAGGCACAGCCCACCAATGCTCGTTGTCTGTGATACTTGAGCATATTCGGCAGGGTAAAGATTCGGAGTCCTTGATTTATGACTAGGGTGTGCTACGTTTAGGGACGCGTTGTGTGTACCTGATACTGATGGGTATAGACGTGAGATCCTAAAAAAGGCACACCAGTCAGCCTTCTGTGTTTGTCCAAGTTCCACTACGATGTGACGTGACTTGTGAGATAGTTACGGGTGGGCAGGGATGAAGAGTGAAGTTTCGAATATCATTTCAAGGTGTCTGTGATGTTGCGAGCTAAGGTTGAGCATTTGAGACCGGCTGGAGAGTTGCAACCTTTAACCATTCCGAAGTGGGAATGGGAGCAGATCTCCATGTTTTTCGTTGTGGTGTCTACCCAGGTCTAGACAGGGTATGACTCCATTTGGGTGTTTGTTGTCCGGTTTTGCTCAGTTTGCTCTGTTGTTCTTCGGTAAGTTTGTACGCTTGCATGAAGTTCCTCCATGCGTTGTATCCAATAGAGGCACCCCCGTTCGCCAGCCGTCGTTGGCAGAAGCTTCAGGAAGCCATGGGTACTGGTTGAGCTTTAGTTCTGCTTTTCCATCTGTAGGACGATGGTTTGTGAGAGCGGACTATACAGACTCTGGAGGATATGCTTGTGCATACGTACTATTTGTTTGTTGGCAGTTGGGATCGTCACTTGCCATTGATAGGATTCTCCTTTGATAGCTGTTATCATGAGACATTCCAATTGGCAACCTTTAGGCTTTGTTTGGTAGGTGGTGTTGATCGCCAGTCTGTTTTGCTGACTCTGCGAGAGTAGGATTTTGGATCCTAGCTAGTCATAAGACTACGGAGAAGATCTAGTTGATTTAGGTCAGGATGAGAGCAGACCAGTGCAGACAGAAGTCTTACGTCGACCGTCGTTGTCGCAGACTTGAGTTCGCAGTGGGAGATCATGTATTCCTACGGATTTTTCCGATGAATGGTGTGTTGAGTTTTGGGAAGCTTAGTCCCAGATTGTAGGTCCTTTTAAGATCCTTGAAGCGAGTTAGTACCGCTGCCTATAATATGGCACTTCCACCAATATTTTTGAGTATTCACTCGTATTTCTTGTGTCGATACTTTGCAAATACCTTCATGATCTTTCTCACATGATTCAGCACTAGACCATTTAGCTTGGACGCGATCTTTCGTTCACCAGCAGCCGATAGTTATAGTGGATCGGCAGGTGGAGGAACTTCGGTCAAAGATCTTGCCATCTGTGAAGGTTCTTTGGCATAGCCGTCTAGTGAGGTGATCACTTGAGTGGCTGCGAGCGAGATGCGGAAGACTTTCCCTCATCTCTTTGAAGGTACGCGTAGATGAATTTTAAATTCGGGGACTGAATTTCTTTAAGGGGGGAAGATTGTAACATTTTAGAAATCGTTTTGCGAATTTTCCGTTTTTAGGGTAAAATAGTCGGTGGTTTCCGTTTTAACCCGATTGTGATCAAACTTCTGTATAGACTTGACGGCACCTAGTTTAGCTAGAATGAAGCTTGTGAGCGGGCTTTGGGGGTCAATTGGAAGTTTTGGTTCACATAGAATTTTTCCCTAATTAAATATTATTTTAAGTTGTTAATTATGCACTTAATTAGTGGTAATTACATTTTTGGTTTGGGTTAATTACTGCTAATGTGAATCTATGCTAAGTTAATCACTAGATTAGCACTAATCCATCTTTGAAAATATCTCTTCAAAATATCTAGATATTTGTGGTTTAATTGAAAATTTAAAGAAAAGAAAAGAAAATGTGGCATTTGCATTAATGAACTTTAAATGATTTTTGCTATAAGTTTCCACACTTTTCCGCAAAACATCCCCCCTCCTTCAATTTTGGCCGGCCCTCCCCCTTGCTGCCCTCACTTCAATTTCATCCCATTTCAACTCTTTTTAGCTCACAAAATTCATCAAAAATCCTTAATTTATCCAACAAACTCAAAAAAAAATCATTACCTATTAATCGTTATCCCTAAACTTGCTTAGATCATCAAGAAAGTTTTGATATTGGAGGCTAAAATTTGGAGTTGTGTTTGCAAGTTTCAAAACCTAATTTGAGGTATAAATCCTAACCCTAAACTCTTTTTGTTGTTTCAATTCATTAAGCTAGCATATAAGATGTTTAATTAAAGCTTTTATTTTGATATTTAGAATTTATAGTAAGAGTTTTGTTAATCAAATTAGAGTTTTGTTAGTTATGGTTATGTGTGAATGTTTAGACAAAGAAAACTTAACCTTGTAGCAATATTATTATATGATATTTTCCTAATTGTCTAACTAGCCTAGTTAGCAAACTAAACTTTTTCTAATCCTATTTAGGTGAGTTTAAAATTATAGTAAAGGTTTGTATGGTTTAATCATACTATATTATGATGCTTGTGATTTCTAGTTTTGGTAAAACTTGTAGTTTTGAGCTAAAATGATATATGTTGCTTAATAGATTTCCGGATAATTTAGGCGTGGGTTTCTTTTGACGTTGCGACGTTATTTATATTAGATTCCGCGTTATTTATTGTGTTGTGAATACGCGATCGGTACGATCAGGATCTAGACTTGATGGTTGTGTCATTTAGCGTTCCTAGCTAGGATTGTGCGTTTGTCATTCGTGTCTTTGTTTAGTTTTTGCTCTTGAGTTGGTTTCGTAGTGTCGCTACGCGCGTTAGCCACTAGACGGACACTTGAGAGTATGTTGGAGTTGGTGCGTCGGTCAATCGTAGTTTGTACGTGTTATTGGACGATTGCTAATATACACTTGTTATATTGTTATATGCTTTCATGATCCCAGGCGGGGACTTCAGGCGCTGCGAAGAAAGAAAAGCTAGTGGTTGGCTTCACTTAGCCAGGATTGTGGTGAGTAGATTTAACATCTACAGGGGAATCGCCCGCATGGCGTTATGCTTCTGGGCTAGATTAAATGATATGACTATTAGTTAGATGTATACGGATATTGATTGTGCATGTGTACCTTTGTTGCATATCTCATTTCCTATTGTGTATGGACTTAGTATTAATGAGACGCAACACCATTATTGACGGTTCATGTTTCACGTGCACTAATTGTATGCTACACACACATCGTCGATAATTGCCATGACACGTACAACACCTATACATATGTGATATTGTATTGTTCAGGGACATTGAGACATGATCCTCATTTTCATTGTGCATATGACATATAGCATACCTGTTTACCTACATGCTTATACATATGCCTTGACATGCTTACATGCTAGTTACCTATATACCTATATGGTATTGTACCATCAGTGATAGGTATATACACATATGAGGCATAGCTACATGTACATCTTGCTTACATACTTATACACATACCTGGGAGGTATTACATCATTATTGATAGGTAGATACATATATCTTGCTATGCCAACAAGGTTACGCATACCTGGCTATAGCTACATGTTCACCTTTATTTGATGTTGTATGGACTTGGAAAAATTAGGAACCACTTGATATACAGTAAAACCTCCGTATAGGAATACTCTATATAGGAATAACCTCCCTATAGTGATAAAAAGTCCCGGTCCCGACTCGGGACCAGTTATAAATAAGAATAACCTCCACAGTGTGATATTCCATACTTTTTCCAAGTCCCGCCTGTACTAATTTACCTCTATATAGTAATAAATTGGCATTAAATTTTAAATAATTTTTTATATATATAAAAAATACATAAAATTACTTGGCTATTACAATTGAACTTAAGATGACATAAATTACTTAACTACACAATTGAACTTAAGATGACATAAAGTACTTTGACTTGTTAATAAGTTTGAAGGTCTATATGAATTTTGAAGGTCTAAGAATTTTGACTTGTTAATAAGTTTGAAGGTCTATATGAATTTTGAAGGTCTAAGAATTTTGACTACTATTTTTTCAAAAAAAAATCTAATTTTTATATATAAAACTCTACTTAAGAATAACCCCCCTATAGTAATATTTTTCCCCGGTCCCAAGGATATTACTGTATAGAGGTTTTACTGTATATATTAACTTGTTGCAGTTAAATAGCGATTTTTCCTTTATATGCACATATTACTGTTTTATGTTGCATATATTACATTCATGGATTTCATATGATGTTCTCTGATATTTTTACTTCTATGTATATATAACAGTGGAATGGGACACTGTTATATATGCATATGTATATATAACAGTGGAATGGGATATATATATATATATATATGTATATTAGTGGAATGGGACGCTGATATATATGTATTGATTCATGCTGTTATACTTATTCATTACTTGATGTTTTCTGGATTTGAGGATCGTGGTTGTTTCATGAAATTATGCATTATTTGAAAAACCCGGTTTTTCTTGATATGATATTTCTGCAGCCACCATGAGTTTTATCGGATCTGATATATTTATATATTTATATATATACCCCATGCGAGGAGGCATCGTGGGCCGTGTGCGGGTACATGGTGGGGCCCGGAGGTACCCCGGGGTAAGAAAGGTATTTCGATGGACCACGCCGATGAGACTGACAGGGGAACCATACCTACCAGTGACAGTATTTCTGACACGGCGGTTATCGTGGGGATACCGACCGGTGTCATGTACATACGGATACGTCGGATTTCGAGTGTCGAAGCTGGGCACTCGAGTTTTCGAGATAGCGTATGATACGTACCTATCAGGACCAGTCGTGGTGACAGCACCAGATAGATCAGTATTTATGTGTCGATGCTAGACACTTGTTTCATGATGTTTGTGGGTGTCGATGTTGGACACTCACTTTCTATGAAACTTACGCGATACTGGATATAGGATATATGAGATTTACTTGATATTGTATATTCAGGATAAATGAGGTTTACTTGAGATTGTACATTCAGGATATATGAGATTTACTTGATATTGTACATTCAGAATATATAAGGTTTACTTGAGATTGTACATTCAGGATATATGAGATTTACTTGATATTGTACATTTAGTATATATGAGATTTACAGGATATGAGGGCCAATTTGGAGGTTGATTTGAGGAAATTTGGGATTTAGATTGTCTTGATGGACTTTGGTCCTGTTACGAGATCAGGATTCCGTGAGAATGACATGTTTTATTCCATACTCCTCATTTATTTTATATGCATTGCTTTATGTATTAGTAGTACCTGATAGAGTACCTTTCATAACTGTTGCATATACATATTGTCATATTATTGGTTCATGTATTAGTTGTACTTGCTAGAATACTTTTCATGACTGTTGCATACATATGACCATTTATTGCTATCTGCTTGCATATGCTAGATTCACGCTCTACGTGCATACTTGCGATTATCTGAATATGTTATTTACTATCCACGAGTTGGCAACTCACCCCCGTTGTGCCATAGGGTTTTGCAGGTTGTTCTTCAGAGTAGTCGAGGCAGGGCTTCTACCTATCATATCATCTTTTGCGGTGGATACCGCATCTGATGACTGCGTGTAGTTTTTCTATAGGTTGATTTTGCGGTTATCTGATGTTGCTTATTGTATATTCGTTGTATCCTGTACTCTCCATCTACCACTTTCATGTATTGACTTAGAGACGAGTTGTGAGGATGATATTGTATATTATTTTGGTGACTTGGATGTCTTTTATGCAGTTCTACATATATCGTCTTTTATTTCTTCGCTACGGCGTCGTATATCTGTTGTGGTGGTTGTTTTCCATCTTTGGGCGTGGATTTGCTCCCGTTGGGGATGCTTTACTTATATTTATGTTGTACCCATTTTTGGGGTTAGTTTTTACAAAGAAGGTGCTGCCAAAATTTTTAAGAAAGTAAAGTTGGACTTTAAAGAATTTGGTTTGTGATTTCACAAGTTTTGAAAATGCTATTATCACTTACTACTTTTGGTGGTTTAGATTGCTGGGTTTTCGGCTTACTTAAATTGCGTTATGCCTGTAGACGTTGCGTAGTTTAAGGGCCGTCACGTGCCAATTTCGGGTCATGACAGATAACTTCCGGGCAGTTCAGCAGAAACGAGATTGGGAGAGACCCCGACAAGTTCTTTCTGGAAATACTAAACGAGAAGACCTGAACCCAGGATCAGTCGTATTGTGCACATCCAGCAGGCTAGAGTTCGGCATCGTCGACGAGACACGTTGTGAGTGACCATGATAGTTGGCTAGAGATCTTTAGAGGATGTGCAAGAGCGGGACTGTTTCCGTCATTTTGGATTTCGGTAATTTGGGCGATTTATTCGCATGATTGAGATTTTGTGCACCACAGTTGCACTCGGTTTCCATTTGATATCATTCGAGATGTTGATTTTGATTTCATGTCTATGGTATGCATGTGATTTGACTTGTGCTTTCGGCATAGTTTTCATACACTTTCAGTATTTGGATTTGGTTTTTATATACGCTGATGCACGTGGTTGCGAGATTATATACCACGGTATACCTGATTTGGATTGAGATGTGTTCTATACCGTCGATTTCGATTGTGATACTCGGTATTTATTTTCGTGCACCTAGTGCACTTGATTTGGATTCTTGGGCATACTTGACGCGCTTGATGCGATTTTGGTGCACATCAGATGCACTAAATCGGGATTCTTCGTGCATATCAAATGCACCTGATATTGCTGTCAGGCACACCCGTTGCCTTTGACAGGTGTTTCGTGCACACTTGTTGCACTTAGATTTTGTTTCTGTGCACATGTATGGCACATTCATGGATTTCGATTTCCATGCGCACCAGACGCACGTGGCATTCTTATACACATTTTGAGTATGATTTCTCTTGAGCAGTATGTTTTATGATATTTACTATTTGGTATAATGGCTGAGCAGGACTAGTCCGAGGACAGTACCTGAATATATTTTTGCATGTACTGATAGTTATCAAAGGGATTTCCAAAAAGGAGCTATAGTCTCGGTATTTACCTACGTGTCCGAGATGACACGAAATATTTTACATGGAAATCCTTCTAAATAGTTTTCAAAACGGCGGGGCGTGTATGTTAAACAAAGGATATATATATATATAGTTATTTTCTTACAATAAACATCCGCCACTGTGCCGTGATACACGCATCGCACAGCGACTTGAAAAGGTTTGGCATGCACTTCTTTCAGATGTTTTGACGAATTTACAATGATGTGTACACGTATAGTTTTGATATATATCATGTTGGTTTTCATAGTGGACTTTGACATTAATGTCTTCACCATAACTCCGCTGATTGCGAGATGCTTGACGGAGTTTTGATTTTGGTTTGTATACTCGTTTTTCATGCGCATGCATTGCGCTACGATGTGTTTTATGTAATTATGATTTCGGAGCTTCGAAGACTTGATCATTTTACTGAAATGTTTTAGTATTTGAGGGGTTTAAATTTAAATTCGGGGACCGAATTTATTTAAGGAGGGAAGTCTGTAACATTTCAGAAAAATAAAATATTATTTTTTAGGAATTTATATAATTGAATTATAAATATTATGAATATTTTAATGGTGCTGTATAGTTATATACCGATAATTGTAAATATTTGGAAATTTATAAGAATTATTGAAATTAGGGTGTTTTATATGATATGAGCATTTATAGATTTTAAATACTCATTTAAAATTGGGTTAAGTGCTAATCTCGATTAAATATCACTAATCGTGCATTAAGCTTAATTTGTGCACATGGCATGCACCATGTCACTTGTTCAAAAAAATACTTGTTACATTTTATGAACCATGTCATTTTGTTTTTCCTTCATATGTTTATGGGTTGTATTTGTTTTTGAATTTAAAAGAAAAGAGAAGAAAGGAAATAGAAAAGAAAAGAATAAAGAATAGAGTATGGGCAAGAGAGAGAAAAGAGAGAGAGGTGAGGGGTTCCTTGACCTTGGCTCCAATTTGTTTTTCCCTCCACCATCTTCACCATTTCTCTCTCCCTCTTAACCCTTGGCTGCCCTCCTCCCTCCACCACCTCAACCCCTCACAACTCCACCAAAAATACATCAAAACACTTCACCCTCTTCAATAAAAACATGCACAAGCTCACTACAAGTATGGGAGATCAAGAAAAATTGGATTTTGAAGACTTAGCGCAACTCAAGAAAATTCTTGAGTTGCCAATTGAGGTATATTCTTCACCATTAGTGTAGTATTCCATTTCCTTTAGCTTAAATATTAGTTTAGAATTGGTTTAGTGGGGTTTTATAACATAGGAAAATTCCTAGAAGAGGTTTGAGGGATTCTTGATTTGAGATAGTGTAATTGAGGTTAGTAGAGGCCACAAAACCCCTGTGGTGATAATATATTGGACTAAACCAGAGACTAGAACCCCTACCCTAAACATAGAAACCTGATATCAGATTTTATTAACTTTGGTGATGCGTTTTGGAGATCTGCAATGACCCGGGGCACCTGAAAATTTTATAGCGATCACAGTGAGTCGTGCAGGAAACCTAGAAGCTAACCCCAAGACCCGAGACCATATCTCCTTTCTTTGGCCGTAGATTTATTCTTTATGGCCGCAAATTGCAGCTAGGTTTGGCGTGATGGGCTTCGTGTTTGGTCCATGGATCCATTTTCAGTAAACTAGACCCTTCCCATGTGCAAAATTGGCTAATTTCACCTAAGGTAAAATCCGGAGCATGTTTTCTGAGATTTTGTTTTGGTTTCATGATTACTTATAACCTGAACTTTGTATTTGTGTTTTATCTCGATCAATTGGTGATTGTACGTCGATGTCGAGGGTTATTTGATTCTTTTGCATGCGTAGGTTCTAACCTATGTGTGTTTCGTGTGCCGTGTTGGTTTTCGTGCGTGATTTCAGTTTACGATACTTTGTATGTGTATATGTAGGTACCCTCGAGTGGAATTTGAACAACAAGGATGAGCGTGGCCTCATCGACTTCGGTAAGAAAGGATCAAGGTGGGTTGATATATATCTACGGAGGAAGTCGGGTGGATGGCGTATAGCACCCCTGCAGTTTCGTAGTGTAGTATACGAATACGTATATGTGTGTGTCTATATATATATATATATATATATTTATATATAATGTGAATTGTGAGACTCATGATTATCATGATAGGTTTTAGGTGTTTATGGATTAGTTTTAGTGTAATTAGAAGTAACATAGTTTAGCTTCTTAGTCGCGAAACCCTAAAGTAAAGATTTGCACACATGCACACACACACGCATACATTTGTTTTACTTGTGCGTATATGGGGATGTATATATATACACACACACACACACACACATATATGTATGTGAGTATGTATATATATATATATGTATGTATATATATATGTATGTATGTATGTATGTATGTATGTATACATATACATGGATGATGAGGATAGTATATGGTACTTGGAGATGAGTCGATGTGATTGGGCATGATACCACGAGATCGGTGATGTGACTTAGTTCGTATTATGAGATACGACATGATATTATAGCAGGTCTTTTGGCGATGTGTTTTCATACACACGCATATATATATGTTGATGGTATCGGAATGTACAAGGCTTTAGATCAGTACCCCTAATTTAGGATATGATGATAAGGATACCAGATGAATAATGAGATAAATGTGATATTCGACCCGTACCCAGATTTGGGATGCCGTACGATGGATTTACCGTACGAGATATAATTATGATGATAGATCCGCACTCTTGACTCGAGGAGGTCATATATATATCGTATCGTACGTGATACTATTGAAACGGGATCACCGACTACTAGATATAAATATCGACTCAGACTTAGGTGGTTTTCCTTACCCTTTCGATTAGTCTGTTAGTTTAGTCCTGTAGTTTACTTAGTAGATGTTAGACTGGGCTCGAGTCATACTTATTTCCAAACTAACGAATTGTGAGTATTTTAAAGGCAAGCTAAGGGATTCTACAGATATTTCAAAGGACGCACATTTTCTTAAAAACACCGTACCCCTATTTTCTAAACACACGATTCGTGTTATTTCAAATGTCAAACTGTATGACTCATATATATAAATGTATATTCCTATATGTTGCATTATTTTTCATGTTCCGTATATTCTTGCTGTTCGCATCGCATCGCATGCTTATTTGTGTTTTCATTAGTTATTATAAAATCATGCTGTCAGGACACCAGCACCATTACCGATGATGCGTATTCTCCACGTACACCTGCTTGCCGGCTCACACACATCATCATCGGTAATTTCCATGTCATGTGCACATTAGAAAATACTATTCATTAGTATAATTTGCCAGCTGATAGTTTCAACATAGTACTAGTCTGCTTGCTTTTATATGCTAGTTTAATTATTGCATTCTTTGTTTGATATCCGATGCATTCATATATTCATTTGTCATGAAATATTATGGTATTCACTGTTTATTAACTTTTGATTATGGGATTCGGATTTTTCATGAGATTTATGGATTTGGAGAAACCGCAAAGATTTTATAAACTCATTATCATATCAAAAGATAGAAATTGCGGTTTTCTCATGTTATGATGTGAGATATGTCCACCATGAGTTTTCTTGGCTCTTGAGCGATATCATACACCCGATTCGAGGAGGAGGAGGAACCTTTTGTGGGTGCATGGTGGACCCGGTGCGGTAACCCGGGGCAAGATGGTCACAGATGATGGCGTTGAGCCCGACAGGGGAGCACTACCGACCGGTGATTGTGACGCGGCGGATATCCGGAGGATACCGACATAGTCTTGAGATTTGACGATATAGGCTAGTCCGGATTGCCGGAGCCTGAGGCATTGTGATTTGATGATACCGGCCAGTCCAGATTGCCGAAGCCCGAGATATTGAAATAGCGAGATATATATTTTGTGTCGATGCTAGACACTGATTCTCTATTGATTTCATTGATGATAATTCGATTTTATATAGAAATCTCACTGAGATAGGAAAACAGTTTTCTCATTTAGATGTATTCTGTTTTCATGCATTCATACATCATATATATGATATGTTGCTACCTGAGGCACTGACACGAGCACTTGGTATTACACTTATGTATAGATGTTTACCCTGGCCATTGGCAGATGTTCTAGGTTATTTTTTATATGGATATTATGGTATGACCTAGGATAGAGTCATACATACGATTTCTGCTCAGTGATGTTTTCTACTCACGAGTTGGCAACTCACCCCCGTTGTGCCACAGTTTATTGCAGGTTTTGCCGTATAGGTTTCCTTGGAGGCTTTACTGGCACACTGCTTCTTTCGGGTGATTGCTTTGTTAGGTGGGTTCACTCACATCATTACCACCATTGTATTTTATTTATATTCAGTTGTATCTAGTAACTCCATCAACCAGACTTGTATATTTTATAGACTTAGAAGACCAGTGTATATTCTTTCGACTTTAGAGTCGCGCTTGTATTATTATGGTTTTCTTGATGATATTGGTTTTTCTTTCGAGTTTTGATACCCGCCCTTCGGCGTTGTATATTATATTACTTGCATGGTTATGACCGCAAATTGGCGAAGAGCTAACTCCCGCTTAGGGATGCCTTTTATCATTTATGTATATTATTCATGTTGTACCCGTTTGGGGTCAGTATTTACAAAGGAGACTCTACAAAAATTTTCGGAAAAGAATTGATGTTTTAAAAATGTTTACTACGACTTTCAAAGTGATTTATACGCAAACGTTTAAATAAGTTTTCCTTCACTTTCTTCTTTTAAACGGTTTAGATTTCTGGGATTTTGGATTACTTGAATTAGATGGGGTCCTATACACTTCATATGATTCAAGTGCAAGTCACGTGCCATTTCGGGTCGTGACAAAGTTGGTATCAGAGCGCTAGGTTTAACCTTGGTTTGAGTCTATATCTGACTATGCGGAGTCTAGGACGTATATATATATTCGGAATCTAGGCTTGACCTTACAGAACTTAGACTTGGTCGAGAGGCTATTAGACCCGAACTTTCGTCGTATAGGTTGATCTTGGTTGATAAAGTAGGTGACTTAAGTAGAGTGACGTACCATGTGTATGTTCCGTGGCATACTTACGATACGCTATTCCGCTTAAGAAGCCTTAGGATGTACATTTCTTTGCACAGTATTATATTCATTTCTATGATCTATCCTCATCGATATCGGTTGGTGATTTGTTACCCCGATCGCATAGGCAGAGAGAGCTGCAGCTAGAGTTGCGGTCAGCAGCAGCTCATCTTGGACGGGGACTTACCAGGGCGTAATTCCGGCAACACACAATTGCATATATGTGTCGTTTTATTGTATTTTCGCGCCATGAGTGTTTGATGGATTGCTTTTACTAAAATTTCTCGAACGTGCAAATCAGCACCAGAGGATTGGGCCACTGCTAGAGGCCAGCCAGAATGTGATGACCGTCAATGCACCGATTATTCTTGATGATTGAGGCACTGTTCAGCGTGCGGAAGAATGATTCAGTTTTTGCTGCGACTGACGAGATATCGGCCCAGATGTTTGAATCTATTACAACACGAGTTTATACATAGATATATGATAGAAGATCGCTTGTCACCCGAGGATAGATGACTAGGACATGTGGTTCGTTGCATACCCCGATGCGAGGTCATCAGATTGATTGATTCCAGCTTGAGAAGACTTCACGCAGGTACGTTGAGAGTCGGTAGAAAGCGATCGAATGTCAGAAACCCATTTTTCTAAGTTTAAAGTATTTGGAAAAACATGCAAGTAATTTCGTGGACCCTCTAGAAGAATGAAACCCTATCTCAATATAATGACTATGGGAACACTTTTGAACCTTAGGGTTTGCGGCAGTTCCGCTGTCACGACCCGAAGGTACGGAACGTGACGGGCACTTAAATTACGAAACGTATAGAGGAGTAACGTAATCTAAGTAAGCCGAAGCCCAGAAATCTAAACCATTTAAAATAAGAAGTATAGGAAAACATGTTTAAAAGCAACATCAAATTTTCTAAAAAATTTTGGCAGTCTCTTTTTGTAAAAACTGGCCCCAAACGGGTACAAACACGGAATATATACACAAGCAATAATAAAGGCATTCCTAAGCGAGAGCTAGCTCTACGCCAATTGGCGGAAACAACTACACAAGCAAAATAATATACAACGCCGAAGGGCAAGGAACAAAACTCAGAGGAAAAACAAAATCCACCAGAAAACCACAATAATACAAGCGCGACACTAAGGTCGAAAGAAAAACAACTGGTCTTCTAAATCTACCAAATAATACAAGTCTGGTTGATGGAGCTTACTAGATACAACTGAAATAAATAAAAGTACAACGGCAGTCACGATACAAGTGAACTAACCTACCAAGCAATCACCCTGAATGAAGTGGTGTACCAACAAGCCGCTAAGGAAACCTGTACATCTGAACCTGAAAGAAAATTTGGCACAACGGGGGTGAGTTGCCAACTCGTGGGTAGAAGACATCTGCGAGTAGAAATCGCATGCACGACGATCTCCTAGATCATGATAATATACATATATAACACTAGACATCTAGTAGTGACAGGGCAATAATCTATGCATAAGTGCAATACTCAATGCATCGTGTTAGTGTCACTAAACAGTAATGAGTCACATATCTGAGGTATGAATGCATCATGAATAATAAAATCAGTCACGAAATCTGAATAATCTGATATAAGAAAACATCAATAAATCTCATATAATAAAACTGAAATATCATCAGTGAAATCGAGAGAAATCCGTGTCCAGCATCGACACAATATCTCAATATCTCAAGTTTCAATATCTCAATGTCTCAATATCTCAATGTCTCAATGTCTCGGGCTCCGTCAGTCCGGATCGGCCCATATCATCAAATCTCACGACAACGGTCGGTATCCTCCGGATATCCACCGCGCCAGACATCACCAGTAGGTAATCTTCCCCTGCCAGGTGCATCATCTACAACTCGAGCTTCTTGCCCCGGGGTACCTTACCGGGCCCACCATGTATCCGAAACGGTTCATCCTATACCTCGAATCGGGTCTCGAAATCCAACAGCAATCATGAAAAATCATGGTGGACGACACATATATCACGAGAAAACCGCAACTCGTATTTTAAATAAGAGAGGGAGAAAGAAAGAAGTTAATATAAATTCTTGCGTTTTTCCCCTAAAATCCAGAAATCTCATGAAAATCCGAAATCCAAGAATCAAGAGTAAGTAAACAGTGGATATCGGCATAAGCCCCAGAATAGTACATGAATGAATATATGAATGCATGCAGTATTTATGTAACGAATGCAATCTCTAAGTTAACACATGAAAGCAATCACACAAATATTATGTGGTAACTAAACTTTAGCTGATTATATCAATGAGATAATATTTTCTAAAGTGTACGTGACATGGCAATTACCGATGATGATGTGTGTGAGTTGGCAAATATAAGTACGTGGAACATGCGCATCATAGGTAATGGTGCTGGTGTCCTAACAGATGGAATCGTAACGGTAAAGGAAACATATGTATAAACATGTAGTGAAATGAGAATAACATGAATATAACAGAGAAAGTGTAATAACCGCAATACCGAAGAATATACATTTCTACAATACGAGTCATATCGTTTTGGTGTTTGAAAAGCACGAATCGTAGTTTTTAGAAAAATAGAGGCTACGGTGTTTTTTGAGAAAAATACGACCTTTGAAAAATTCGTAGTATCTCTCAGGCTGTTTTTAAAATAATGCGCATGATTCGCTAGTTTTGAAAATATGTATGACTCGAGCCTAAACTAACATCTACCTAACCAACTAAGGGACTAAACTAAAGAACTGGTCTAAAGGTAAGAAAAATCCACCTAAAGTCCGAGTCGATATCTCTAGGAGTCGGCGATCCAGCCTCAATATCGTCACGTACAAAGTACGACTTCCTCAACTCAAGAGTGCAGATCAATCATCGCCTCTATATCTCATACGGTAAAATCCATCGTACGGCATCCCAAAATCAGGGTATGAGTCAGCTATCATATATGTATCATCAATCATATGGTATCATCATCAAACAATATCAAGATCTGGTTACTGATCTAAAGTCTCGTGCAATCCGATATCATTAACACATATTATCATATATGAATATACATTGCACAAGCGATCCATTATAAATATCATAGCATACCTCATTTCATATCTCAATCATATGTCAACTATTATATATATATATATATTTATAAATCATCAATCACATGGTATCATTGTCTAACGATCCGCTGTAATATCATAACATATCTCAAATCATATCTCGAACACATAACAAATTCCTCACGGCATCATGCCCGATCAAATCGACTCATCTCCGAGTATCGCATAACATCCTCATGTCATGCGTATATGTTGTGTGTGTGTGTGTGTCTATATTTATAGAAACCTACACCTATTCTCACACACACACACACACACACACACATATACACCAAGTCAAGTGTATGTGTGTGCGTGTGTCAACCTAGACTCTAGGGTCTAGTGACTAAGAACTAAACTAAAACACTATCATCCCACTTAAACAATTTTCGATCCGTAGTCTCCTAAAACCTTTCTTGCTCCGTATTTGTATCTCTCAATAACATATCTATATATAACTATCTCAATACCATGTTATATCCTACGAAGTTGCGGGGGTGCTATACGACATCCACCCGACTTCACCCGTATATATACATCTACTCACCTGGTCCCGGTCTGCCGAAGTAGATGCCGCCATCCTCTTCTTCATCGTCCGAAGTCCACGTGAGAGGTACCTATATGCAAACATATATAATATCGTTAACCGAAATCGTGGATAAAACCGAAGACGGCGCACGAAAAACGCATAGGTTAAAACATATGATCCGCTCATGCAAAAGAACCAAATAACCCTCGACATCGGCGTATGAACACCAATTGATCGAGAGAAAGCCAAGCGTACCAATCTTGGTTTCACAAATCACTAATTATAATATGAAATAGATTATAATTCATCAAAACCTCAAAATAAATCAAATCGATTTATTTCCGAAAACCTAGAAAGCATCAAATAACCGTTTTAATTCGAAACATGATGTTTTAACAAAACTAGTGGGCATAATATTTACTAAATATCATAAGTAGATCATACAAACCATTACTTAAATTTAATCTCATCATTTTTCATTAAATCCAAAATTCTACTTTGCAAAATTATCCAATTTTAACACTTTTAAAGTAAAAATTCACAAATCATCTACTAAACTAAGTTTTGTATGATCTAAGTTTCTAAACAACAAATTAAAATGTTAATAATGCCATGAAAACCCTAATTAGATTTTAATCTCAATTAATTAATCAATTTCTAAAAACCTAGTTTGCAAAAAATCATACTTTGGATATTTTAAATGCAACAATTTACAAATTAGCAAGTAGATTTAGTTTTCCATGTCTTAACATGTTAACTACACCATGTAATCATAAACAACTTATAAAAACCCTAATTTGATTTAAAAACCCTAATCTTGAATTTTCAAGTTAGTAATTTCAACCATAATAAAACACCAAAATTCATTAAATTAAAGTAATTAACCCACAATTAACACTAAGGTTAGAATTATACCTCAATAAACATGAGATCAAACATGAACCGAAGCCTCCCAAAAATGCTAACTTTGCTCCAAGATCCAAGTTAGATAGGTCAAAGGATGATGGATAGAGATTGGATTAGGAATTTGTGAGGTTTTATTTTGGATTTTTGATGAATTTTTAGAGATTTTTGTGATGGAAATGTGGTGGGAAATTGGAGAAATGGGGGGAGGACAATTTCGGCCAGGTTTGGAGAGAGAGAGAGAGAGAAATGAGTGCAGAATGGTGTAGAAGACTTCTCCAATCATTACACCATTTTAAATCTTTTCATTATTTAATTTATTTTATTTATTTTCTAATTTTATTTTACCTAGAAAAGTCTAGAAATTTGAAGGCAAATCAAGAAGAGAAGAGCAAGCTACAAACTAAATTCTTGTATGTCATAACAAAATTAACCCATTCCAATTTATAATTTGCACTAATTTAATGTATAATTAAAAGCTTATATTAATACTAGAAATAATTAATTAAGGTTATATATTTAAGTAAACTAATAATTTATAAGTGACTAAATAAATACCAAATACTAGCAACTACATAGTTAAAATAGGCGTATTTAAATCTATATTGAAAAATAATTATAGTTAAGTTTTACGGAAAATACGGTTTATTTTACCGATTATCAGAAAATGCACTTAAAGCATTTTATTTATTTATCTATTTATTTATATATTTTTTAAAACGTTACGGTCTTCCCCTCTTTAAGAAATTCGGTCTCCGAATTTAAATCAAAACTCCCCCAGATACTAAAGCATTTAGCAAAGCACTCAAATCGTCGGAGCTCCGAAACCATCAATACACAAAACACATCTTAGCGCAATGCATGTGCATGAAAAACAGGTACATAACTCAAAATAAAAACTCTGTCAAGCATAACGCAATCATCGGAGTTATGGAGAAAATACAATGTCAAAGTCCAATATGAACTCAACATGATATACTCAAAACTTAAACATATATATGATACGCATCATTATAAAATCATCAAAATATCTGAATAGAGAAGCATGCAAAACCCCTTTTTTTCAAATCGCTGTGCGATGCGCATATCACAACATATGTAGCGGACGTTCATTTTAAGAAAATAGCTATACATATATATCCTTTATTTAACATACACGTCCTGCCCAGTTACTAAACCAAATA